>WUAM01000292.1:1615372-1667948 GCA_024336885.1 Actenoides hombroni
TCCTGCTCTGGCAGGGGGGTTGGACTAGATGATCTTTTGAGGTCCCTTCCAACCCCTAACATTCTGTGATTCTGTGAGTGGAAGCTGATTGAACTAGCACAAACTGTCAAAGTGCTGTTCAGCTTAGCTTTTATGTTTTCTTCTTGCTTTTGAGAACCTTTTGAATTTAATAATATAGTGCAGAAGAAAAAAATTATGCCACTGTATATTATAGTTGCAGTCAATTCCAGAACAAGAAGTGAGAGTGGTTCAGCAGCAAAGCACATGCACAGAGAGGCTACAGAAGCTCCTAAGCTGATTTGGCCAGACCCTGACAAGCCTAATATAACTTTGAAGTTTCCTCTGCTTTTAATTCTTAAGTATTATGCATCTGTAGAGTTTTATGTAGCAATGTATATACACTATTTAAGGGTGCAAAGGTTTTTTGTCTTTGAATTCAGCTTTTTCAAAAATACCTACAGATTTTCATTCTGGTAAATAATGTTCTTGATGACTCGTATGGAGTTATAACAGAGAGAAAATGCAATACTGTTATTAATTTTTTGTTGTTTTGTTTATTTTGTTTGTTTGTTTTCTCTAGGTGAGAGCATTTTAGTCTGCAAGCCCTCAGAAAGATCAAAAGGAGCTGCTCTACTTCAAGGGTCTCTCAAGCCTGTTCGCAGTTGTTTGCTTAGAAGAGAAGGGGAAGGTGTTGCTTCTAGCATGAAAAGAGCAATACTTGAGGTACAGGTGCAGGACTCATGGAGAGGGTTTAGAACTGTTACTCTTGTAATTTTAGGAATTTTCTTCTGTGACACCATCAAGTGTTTTCTGTGCACTTTCTTTTTCTTCTGTTTCCTCCCTTGTCAACCCAAGCAGCTTTAGAAGAAAATTACTTGGGTCTGCCAGTGTGCTTCATTTTGATTGGCATGTTTCAGTCTCTGCTTGCTGCAGAATAGGAGGTGAGCACACTCAAACAAGGGTTACTAAGCTTTGCTTTTGCATTTAGATATACTCAAACTGCAGGCAGAAAGATGTGTAATTCTTAAATTTCGTGTCTGACCTGACACGTCTTAACTGGGAGATGCTTCTAAATTACTGATCCCAGAGGCTTTGTAGACTGAATTGGGCCATAAGGACATTTATAGAACCTTGTAGGGTCCCATATTTCCCCCCTCAACTTACGTACCTCTCCTGCACATAAATGAGAGAAATTTTGTAAACAAACTTTTGGTGAACAAACAGGTGTGGTACCCAATTCACTCCCTCTAGCCTGCCCTCCTCTGTACAGTTTGTACAGGTACAAAAAGCACCAAAAGGGATAATTACACGTAGGTGAGCTTATCTTCTTTTCCAAAGTTGCTTTTGGGCTTGAACTGGGTTTAGACTCTTTAAATACACTTAATTTCCTGTACTGCTGCTGTCTTGTGAAAGATGCTATGGTACATAGAACTTGATTCCATAGATTTTGAATTTTTAGCAGAACAGTGGAATTTCTAAAAGCATCTTTCAGGATAAGTGCTATCTAAAAGATGGAAGGTCCCTTCCCATGCTGTCGCTTTATAACAAGAAAAAACCCCAAACATCGAAACCAAGGAAGTTTTTTAAGAAGCTTAAATATCTTGCTATCTCAAGGAAGACAGATGCATGAAAATAACTTGCAAGGAAGAAGCAGTTATGTGAAAAAAAAAAAATTGGGGGGGGGGGAATAAAAAAAATCACAAAATCACTCTCAGTCAGGAAAACAATGTTGGGGTATAACATTCACATTTATTAAGAGGAGTATGCTGAAGAGCCTTAGGAGAGCTCTTCCTTCCTGGTTTGTTTTTTATCTTCAGAAAGTTATCTTCAGAGAGTTAGAGGACTGCACTATATTTTGTTCTGTTTCTACAAGGCAAAGTGGACTGTTTCGTATCATACACCAATGAATTTTTTCCCTGTTTGTGTTCTAACCTTTTAAAAGTATTTCACAATGTTGCCTAAGCAAAATGTATAGGGCTGGTCTCAAATCTATATTGCTCCTAAATTGCTATATGTGCCCTTGTTATAAGATTTAATAATTCATTCTTTCCTGTAGCTTAGTCCTTTTGCTTCTACCTCAGATGTCTAACTTCTCTCTAAGAAAAGCCTTAAAGGTTGGCAGTTGCTTTCCTCATGTTCCCTTCTCATACCGGTCCTTTAAAACTTAGATATCTGATGAATGAATCTTCCTGATTCTCTGATCTGATGTTCTCTCCTACTGCTTCTCTGGCAATGTGAACAAGTAGTTTTCTTCAACAGATCATAGTGGGAGGAGTGGCCAACACTCCAGATGATGTGCAGACCTATGCTTCTTGCACTCTTCTTGCATCCAGCTTGAAAGAAAGCAAGTGGGGACATGAGAAAGCACAAGACAAAGCACAGACTGGACCTATAGAGGCTTGTGTGGCGTGGTTGCTGGAAAATGAATTCATTCAGGTTCTGGACTCTGGCAATTGTGTGAAAGGTAATGTTGGTTTTCTTCCCAGTGATTACAGTTAGCAGTTTGGAATCAGAAAATCTTCCACAGCTGGGTAGATTTTCAATGTAACTTTATAATGAGGACTTCTGTCCATTTTTACTTATGTTTTAAAGAATGGTGTATCAAGAATTTTTTAGCTTTCTGGAGGGTGTGTTTATACCTGCTTTAACATTTTTTGTATGCACGTGTCCTTAGAAGGCCTCTCTATCGGACCACCTCTGAGACTGGTGCATCCTAGTCTACAAATTCCAAAAATATCTTTAAACAAGGCCTACTTTTCCTGCAGGATTTGTTCACATTACCTGTACAGTATGATTTTTGTCTTTCTGAAGAACCACCAGTACATTCTAAGACAGTGCCAGGCTTTTCTAGAACTGGTTGGTGTACTTGGTTGCACTTGTTCCTGATTTTGGCTCTTTTCTTAGGTTGAGGATGAGACTCTTGCAGTAATAGTAAGAAGCCCCATTACAGGTTATTTTCTATTTCTTTTTTTAAGAAAACATGATAGGAGATATTTGGTGTTCCTAAGAAAGAAATACTCAAAATTATAACTCCTAGGCAGCATGGCAGATGGGATTCCAGTGGTTTTTGTTCAAGTAGCTATCACAGCTGTTATTCTAGTAGTTAGAGTTAACTTGTGATCTGGCCTCTGGAAAAGGCTAGTTTAGACTTAGACAAGTTTACACCTTTTATTGTTTCCATTTTCCTGTCTTTAGAATGGAGAAATATGTTATTTCTTCTTGAAAAAGCCATTGGGGAAAAAAAAAAAGTAGAATATATGTCTATAAAATAAATTGCAACCTGAAAATGAGATATAAACTTGCACTTAAATGTTTCTCCTTGTGGTTTTTTTGTACGTTTGTTTTATTTGTGTGTGTTTGTTTGTTTCGTTATGTGTGTTTGTTTTGTTTTGATTTGGTTTGTTTGTTTTAAACAGCAAAACGTTATCATCCGACACATCTTGGTTCAGCCACTCTTTCCTCTTCTCTTTCACCAACTGAAGCCATGGAAATCTTTGCTGACCTGCAGCGAGCTATGAAAAGCTTTGTTCTGGAGAATGATCTGCATATTGTCTATTTGGTAGGTTCCTTATTCTGTGTTTTGTGTTTTGTACTGCCAAAACTATAAGGAAAGGAGAGAAAGCACAATGCAGAGTTCTTGAGGGCGCCCACGGACATAGGGGTTCTCTTAGGTTCTTCATAAAGGAAAGTTTCTAAATTGAATATTCTTCAGAACTAGACTGTTCCTGTAGTGTTTATTGTGCAGGCAGGTGCCATCTAAATCCATTGTTGTCACTCCTGACTTCAAAAGATTTCAGAACTTTGTAAGTAGGGTGTAGGATAACAAAAACATTCTTGAGACGCTGGAAGTTCATGAACCAAATTGATTTCGTTATGTGTTTAGGATCAGTAGGCTGCATCTCAGATTACTTTTGGAGGCTCAGAAAATCTTTGGGATTTTAGCATCTATTTTGCCTACATAAAACTTCAGCAAGTTACAGTGGTTTCTTCCTATGGATGGGCCTTTCGTTGGTTTAGTAACAGTGAAATTCATCCCTGATTTAGTTTACTTGCCTGGTGGTGCTGCCAGGGCTAAAGGAAGAAGTGTGATAAATCTTTTGAGGGGAAGGTATTCCCAGGTTTCTCAAGAGTCATGTGCTTAGCTTAAAAAGCTAAGCAATGCCATTTAAGGCCTTTGGAAAGGAAGCCATGAACCTGTGAAGATTAGTGAGGAAACAAGATGGAGTTGCAGTGAACATCATAGGATTCATGGCTGCCAGAGGCCCATCACACGATCATCATCTGAAATTTGACAGTCTTCTTTAGCCTCCTTAAGTATAAAGTGTATTCTCTGTAGTAGACTGATAAATCAAAGACAAAATTTAGGCATCGTGCCTGAAAAAAAGTAGTTCACTCCAAAGAGAATATACTTGTGTTTACAGGAGTTGTTGAACTAAAGAACAGGGGAAGGCAAGAGATTGAGAGTGCCTGTGTCTGCTTGCTGTATTCATTAGCCTAGTTAATGCCTGATACTGATAGACTTTTTTTTTTTTTAATTTGTTTTTTTTTTCATCTGCTAGTGTCCCATATGTCCCCATATAGAGGACCACATTTTATTTTGTTCTATTTCTGTTAGGCAAAGTGGACTGTTTTGTATCATACACCAGTGCATTTTTTCCCCGTTTGCATCTCCAAAACAGGAAGAAAAAAGGATGAATTTTGTCTATGTCCCAGGGTGGAGACAGTGATGACAGTATATATTTTTTTTTACCCTGTTCTTTTTAATTGCAGCAGCTTGTCTAATGTTATTTTAAACCAAATATCCTGTTAAAATGTTCTTGAGATTCTCTTCCATTAATCTAACCTCAACCACTTTCTTGCAAGTCTGTCAATTTTCAAGGCTGCAGGTTTGTTTAGTTTGGGTGGCTTTTTAATTTTTTTTAGAAGAATTGCTCTCCATATGTTTCTTACGGGCTACGGAAGAATAATCTGCTGTAATGCTTTTTAATTCTCTTACACTTGAATGTTTTACTTGTGCAAATATGAGACTGAATTCCAAGACCTTGTATTTTAGAAAAGTTGGTTACTACAGAAAAACCCCAACATATTTGCTAGACTAGGAAAAGGTTTTTCTTTAAAGAGAAAAAAAACCCAAACCCAACAAACAAAAAGACAATCCTTCACCTTAATAACTCTTGTTTTTCTCAGCAGATGAAGGGACATGGATGATTTATAACTACATAGGCATCTGATATTCTGTGTTACATTAAATGCTCCCCAAAACCTGTTAGTTATTTCCAAATAATTAATCTTGCAGTATATCAATACAGATATGAAGACATTTTGTCTCCCCTTACTGAAACTGACTCTGTGCTGACTGAGCAGTAACAGAATTGGTTTTCTGCCTAAATGATGTGAATGCTCTGAGTGGCTTTTTTGTTAGTGTTAATAAAAGCTGAGATTTCTTGTATTCCAGGTAAATGAAAGCTTCAGCAAGTTCTGGCAAAAATCTGTGTTCCCTCCTGCTTTATCAGATGCCATGGCAGTGGTTAATGTGGTTGCTAGTCGCTAGTGGTTTGAAGAGCTTGATAGATATCTGTCAGTTTTGTTAAAAGAAGAAAAAAGTTCTGTTTGTTAAAGGTGAATAAAGATGCAGCTTAAAAATCCTCTAGTGGCTTGGATGTAAAGAACAATCTGACAAAGATTCCAAACTGTTTAATCGTTAGAGTACTCTCATGAGTCAGATCTCATCAGTACAAATAGTAAAAAAACTGGGTTAGAAATGCTTTTACTTTCTTCATAGTTCATGGTTATGACTCAGTGCCTCTGAGTAGTGTGTAGGATGCTCTAACCACATTCCTTGGCCTGTATTTTTGTTTACCCAGAGCTCTCTTCTGTTTGTTTCTTTGGAATAGTTTTTTTGCATTGTCTTATTCTGTTTAGGTCACCCCGGTGTACGAGGAGTGGACCACAATTGACTGGTACCAGTTTTTCTGCTTATGGGAGAAGCTGCCTGCCTCAATGAGACGTGTGGCTGAGCTGGTGGGGATTGAAGAAGGCTTTCTGGCACGCTCTGTGAAGGGTGGAATCATAGCAAAGACAGAGAAACAGCATAGACAAATGGCCATCCACAAAAGGTAGCCACAAATAGGTGTGAATGTGCAAGGATGAGAGGCTATAACCTGTGGAGTGGACAGGCTCTCTGTGTCTCTTTTCAGAAACTGGCTCTCTTGCTGAGTGAGCTGATAGCTCGGAGAACCCACACCTGGTCTGCTCTGGTTTGAGAACACTGCTGGCACAAGATGTTTGTGCTGATGTTTTTGGAAGCCATTTCTGTTTCTTTTGTGTGCTATGCTATAGTACCATTCTGTCTTATGCTACCACAGTGCATTTTGCCATGTACACTGATGTGCCCTGGATGATGATTTTATTAACATATGTCCTCCTTCTACAGGTTTTTCACCAGTCTTGCCCTTCTGGATTTAATCAGTGAGGTTCCCTTAAAGGATATGACCAAGAAATATGGCTGTAATCGTGGCCAGCTTCAATCCTTGCAGCAATCTGCTGCCACCTATGCAGGTGAGTGTCTGGGCAAATAACCCCTAGGTTAATCTGTTTTCTTTCCCTCCATATGTGGGGATAAGATAGCCACAGAGTGGTACTGACAACAATCAGTCTTGTACAACCACTTCCAGCTTTTTAGTTTAATCTGTGGTTGCCCCTGCTTTGAGATGGAACCACAGAGTGTGCTGTGGGAAGGGAGCCAGCTGAGTGGAATCAAGCAGTGCTGTAGCATGCTGAGGTCTGTGGAAATCATCTATGTACTGTGCAGGAATATAGTTTGTTCAGTGCTAAACAGGGAAGTAATACAAGTCCACTCTGAAGCTTTGTTCTATCAGGAAAGAGCATCTTTCAGTGTGCGTGAAGTTTGGGGTCTCTCAGATTTAGCATGGCTTTCTCCTGGTTGCAAAGTTAATTAACTGGAAACTATAAGGTTATAGTTTTTCAAACAGAGTGAGTAGTTTCTGGGTCATTTATCACCAGATAACAAGAGGTCAGATAGCTGTCACCTTTAACTTAACTTCCTTGAGAGGCTTGTGTAGGAGTAGAAGTAACAGCCCACCACGTGACTGAGGTATTTTTATTTTTCTATTGCCTGAGTCTTCCATTACTCCATAAGTGCATCTTCAATTTTTAAGACAGTTTTAGCTCAACTTGCAAAACCCTATGTGTGGGTTGCAGCATGAGTCAAAGCCCTAAAATGAAAAGGTCATGCCAGCTGATGCAGAGTTGTTTAAATTAATTCTGGTAGTATAAATAACTTTTTGTTGTGGCAGCTTTATAATTCTCTATTCCCATTGTTAATAATTTTCCCAAAAGTAATTTGGGGACTAAAATGAACTGTTGACATGACATATACTTAGGAGAGATGATAAAAGTTGTATTCTATAATCACTGTAAAAATAGTGAGGGATGTCGTGTCCTCCAGTTATTTTCATATTCTGTAGATGCAATCTGTGAGTAAGAAACTGTCTTTCCCCTGCTCTTTTCCTCCTTCCTTATGCTCCCCTATGCAGTTGTAACCTTTATCGTAGGCTTTGCTACCTCCTATTGATGCTCTCTGTAACTGAAGTTCTGCAGGTTAAATTCTGCTCTGATAAGAGCGGAGATCAGTGCTGCCTTTCTTCAAAGATCTGTGACTTATCTTACTGCCTCTCATCTCTGTCTTCTTCAGTGTGTTTGGTTCCTAGGACTCCCATCACAGGATATGCCTGTGCTTCACACTTTCAAGATTAGCATCTTTGAAAAAGCAGTGTCATTCAGAATTTCTACTTCGCTGATAAGCCAGTTGATTTTTGATTGAGTTCTATGAGACCAGCTTGTAATGATGGCTACAATAAATATTCATTAGTTTCTGTTAAGAAGAGTGAGAAATGTAAAGTGAATGCCTATTCAGATAATGGGGGAAAAAAACCTGAATCCAGTTTAGAGCTGGAGCCGGAGTTAAGACGTTGGTGTGCTTTCCGTGTTCCAGGAATGGTGACGGTTTTCTGCAATCGACTGGGTTGGCACAACATGGAGCTGTTGCTGTCTCAGTTCCAGAGCCGCCTCACCTTTGGGGTTCAGAGGGAGCTCTGCGACCTGGTACGAGTGTCCCTGCTGAACGCGCCGCGTGCCAGGGTGCTTTACAGCGCTGGCTTTGGCACGGTGGCTGATCTCGCTAAAGCTGGTCCCGACGATGTGGCAGCTGCTCTCAAGAACTCAGTACCGTTCAAAAGGTGAGAAATCAGGAAGTCCAGAAGTAAAGGAGTTTTTAAGGTGAAGGGTTACGGGATGAAGCCTGTAGTAAAGTGTGGCAGCCTTCTGGGACTTGGTGCCAAACGGTAATTAGAAATAACATGGTAGGTCTCTGTGACCGATCGCAGTCATTCCGTGATTATTTTGAAATCAGTAGAAGTACCTTTTATTTGCAGGGTAAGTTTGTGCCACCTAAATTTTCATCATCTTCCTCTTTTCAAGTGCACTCTTTAGTCCTGGGTGAATTGTTAATGCTTTCTGGAGACCTGTTGCTGCCTCTAAAAGGCAGCTCCACCGTGTCATCAAATGAGTTGATGATTTATTACTGTATATCCTTTGAGATTCTTTTGTGATTTTTCATGTTAGTGCAATGACAAGTTTCCTTGATCAAGTACCTGTTGGACTGTGCCATGACACCTGTCTGGTTAATGCTTCTTTCTTTCAAAGGAGTTTTTTTCAAAGAAAGTTTCCCTGCTTTGGTAAACAGTGCATGGAGAAGGATTGATTCAGACCCAGATCTTGCCCTAACAAGGAGCTGGGACTCACCTGGGGTACATGATTGGATACAGAAACCTGGGAATGCTCCTGTGCTATGCAGCCAGTAATATCTTTCATCAACATCAATTCACCTAGAGAAAACTGAAATAGTTATTTCCTCTTAAGTACATTCTATTTTGGATATAATGCTTCAGTGAAGCTAGGAAGCTGTGAAGCTCATTGAAATGGGAGCTGAGCAGAACAGTGCCAGCTCCTTGTGGTGGTTGTTCTTTCCTGCCTGAATATTTACATTTGTCTGTTACCTTTCCCGTAGCGTTCGTAGGGCTGTGGATGAAGATGAAGAATCGGCAGAGGAGCGTCGGGCTGTGCGCAGCATCTGGATGGCTGGAATGAAAGGCTTAACTGAAAGAGAAGCAGCTTCCCTCATCGTGGAGGAAGCCAGGGGACTTCTCCAGCAGGATTTGGCACTGATGGGAGTGCAGTGGAACCCAGAGTCTTTTCTCGAGACTGATCCATCATCTCTGATCAGCAGCGAGTCAGAACTGGAAGACGGGCGACGTAGATCAAAGGGAGAGCAGTCCTCGGAGTCTTGGAGGATGCTGAACAAAAAAGGGTGCAGAACTCACCACTGTAATGGCTTTGGTTCTCAGACTGGAAACTTATCAAATATTAAAAAGGGATGTAAAAGGCGACTAAGCGGTAGTACAGAAAACTCCAGATTTGAGAGGGAAGTCCCAGGCAGGAGACAGGCTCAAGCAGAGGAAGGCGATGGTGATGGTGTGTACAGTGCTAGAAAACGGCCAAATACCTGCAGAGATAATGAAAACGCAGGAGGAATTTCTCTTGTCAAAACCAAGACAGATTCCAGGAGAGCAATTCCAGAGCTCCCTACTGAACAAGGGAAAACACCAACGTCGAGAACGAAATCTTCAGCCTCTAGACTGACAAAAAGTACAGATGTGCATTTCAACAGGACTAGGAGAAAAAGTGCTGCTTCAAAACTGGAGAGGTCACTTCTTGAGGATTCCAATAGATTTAGCACAGACATAAAAAAGCCACCTGCTTTCCACCACACCATCTCTACAGATAATTTTTTTTCAGACCAAAACAATAAGGAATTTATGGAAACAAGGTCTGCAACTCTTAAAGTCTCAAATTCAGTACAGATGGGGGAAATGAATCTTGTGAGGAAAGATAAAATGGAAGGTTTCTTTGCAGAGCCTACCACCACTAATGAAGCTAAGGGGAGAGCATGTTTTCAGCCACCTGCTACATTGCAGAGTGCTCCACATGCCAGTGCGGAGACGGCTGGTGTTGTAGGAGGTCTAGTAATACCTGGTAGTGCCAGGACCCAGAGAAATGAAAATACAGATGACAAGCAGAATAAAATCAATAAAATGCCAACAGATGTGAGCCGTGTTGAGATGATGATTGGTAAGCAGCAGATGGCTTTAGATGCAGATCACGGCAATGTAACTGCTAGCTGCTTTGGAAGTGGCCATGTCCATTGTGGCAGAAGGATACAGAAACCTGTGCATTTTTGTCTTGGTGAGGATAAATCCTGCTACATTCAGATTGAGAATGATGGCAAAAATGGGAGCAAAAAGCCCAATGGAATATTGTTACAAGCCAGAGCACTGCAGAAAGCCAAGAGTTATCCTAAAGATTTTCTGAAAGACTCTCTAGTAATATCCAGAGGTGTTTGCAATGCAGATGGTATTCAGAATGGTCCATCCTCTGACTTGTTTTCTGACTCTAGAGACTTTGAAGACAGCTTCCAGTTGGATACTCAAACTGAGATGATAATAAAACTGGAGGGAGCAGCTGGAATCACAGGACATCAGGGAATACAAGGTTCAGAGCTGGAAGCAATACCACGGCAGGAAATCTCAAAGAAACTAAGCACTTCATGTACTAAGAATGCTGCTGACGAAAGGCTGGCTGCAAGAGTTAAGAAATCAAGTCTTATCACAGCAAATAACATTATAAAAAACACAGCTCAGCACCACAGTAATAAAGTTTTGGAGTCTGGAGGCCTTAATTTACAGCCCGTAGTGAAGGAAATAGAATCTGCACCTTGCCTTAAAGAAAGTGATTTCTCCCTGACCGACTCCCAGCTACACAGTTTTTTACAAGATTACCAGACCCAAAATTCAGTGCAAGGGAAGAGTGTGTCTAAAAACCTCATGAAAACAACCTCCTCTTTTGGTAGTGAGCACATTGTACAAGTAGAATGCCACCCTGTCCCCGAAACAAGCCTGAATATGAGTGATAGCTTGCTTTTTGATGATAGCTTCAGTAATGTCAGCGACCTTTCAGCTGTTCACATCACAGAAGCTGACAGAAAAGACCCTGTGGAGAAGCAAGAGGCTTTGTTTCCTCCAGATGACCTTTTGCAGAACCTAAGGCCTGTCCAGAATAAATGTGCTGTCGGTGGCAATCAGAAAGAGCACGAGGATCCTGCGCAGTGTAACAACGTGTCTCCAGCATTCTCTGATCTAATAGCTGAAGTTTTAGATCATGCCAACTCCCCGTCTTTTCTGGAAGATCTGGCTTCTACATTTCATGCTCAGTCAGGATTAAGAAACCCAGTGGTTTGTAACAATGACCCCAGACCAAAGGATTTAATAGGAGATGAAGGTGAAAAGCTCCAGAGAAGCCAGGAAGCTTTAGACAAGAAAACCAATCCAGTGGTGTGGACTAACCACTCATTTGAACTAAGCCCAGGATTACAGGATGCGTTAGACAAATGGCCTAGTCCCTCGGGCACTGAACCAGCTTCAGTAAGCTCCTGTGTGAAAGGAAAGTTAGTTGCTCCTATTGTTAATCAAGAGCCAGATCCAGTTTTTGAATCTGGCTGTTGCCAGCCAGAGCCTTTGCCCACTTGGAAGGATTTAAAAAGCTCTTTCGAGGTTAAAGAAAATGAAACGGAAAACTCGGATCTTCAGAAAACAAACTGCATCACGCTGCCACTCAAGGGAAGCAAGAGAACATCCTGTCCTCCGGTAGATAGTAACGGGTTTATTCCTCCAACACCCCCCCAAGAGCTTTTTCCAAAGAGTTGTGTTTCTTCCTCTGTGAAACCTGCAAGGAAGAGACAAGTCACCTGTGTAAATGAAGGGCAGCCGATTCAGCCGCAGCAGAACAGCAAGGGCAACGGAAAACCACTCCAGATCAATCTTGGGAGCGTAGACCCAGCTGAGACTGATGAGATGAAAGATGATTCCACTATAGGCCAAGGCTTTTCACTGCAGCTGTCTCAGGATGTTTTGCCACTCGTTCCCTTAAGCGCCGAAAGTTTCACTATTATTGATGTAGCAAGTGACAAAGCACTTTTCCAGACTTTCATTGCAGAATGGAAGGAGCAAAGCAGATTCTCCATCTCGGTGGCATGCGAAAGAACAAAATGGCTTTGTTCTCCCAAATCAATGATTGGCAGCAAATTCAAAAAAGGTCAGTTGAGTGTTTCAGCACATTATTTTGTGAACAGCAGGGTGGGGTCTTCAGCTTAAAGCAGCAGTAGAGGAAAAGGTTTGCAAAAAAGGAGGAAAATGACTGATACTATTCAAACATTGTCAGTCTCGGTAAAGCAAAGGTGCCGAGTGTTAGTACAGGATGGAGAATTGGTGTCAAGCATTTCACTGGTAGGCCTTGGTGGTAGTAATGAAGCTTCTTTGTATGTGAGAGTATCTAAATATTCTTAACGTTTCATTCCCTGTCTAATTCTGAAATGGTTCTGTGTTGTGCAGGCCATTTATGATGCGTATCTTTCCATGTCATGGACAAGTTTTAGTGTATTTTTAAAATGAATAATGTATTTAACAGTAAACTGTACAGATTGTTCAGAGTCTCCACTGAGCGGTGTTACTTCTGGGATTGCCTCTACAGCAAGGTTAAGTATTTTTGAGTTTGCAAAAAAGTAAACTTGCTTCGATATATGCACGAGTAAAATTCAGATCAGTCTCTGGGGTGCTGCAATACTGCTTCATTTTTTTTTCCACAGAAGTATTCATGTGCTGCATTTTTCTGCTGTTGCTATATAAACATACTCTTCCTTTAAAATCACAAGATTAAACAGGATTAGATTCTTTGCTGTCACACTGCCATAACAACAACAGCAACATTTCTTAACTATCAAAATACATTTTTGACAGACGAATGTGAAATGCTTTTCAGAGTGGAAGGAGGGAATGCATTTCTGGCTCAACTCTTGAAGAGACTGCTAGGAAAGGACAGAGTTTTGCAAGGATGTTATATGGGTGGTTGTTTCTGCTAAGAGAAAATTTTGGTATTCTAAACTTCCACCCCACCAAAAGAATCACAGATTTTTTTTCTCCCTGTAAATAAAAATGAAGGTATATATTCACTTTTAAGCATTTTAGGCTCAACTGTATGTATTTACATTTTCATGTAAATTTCATGATCCAAACCCTTCTGTATTTGTGAATGCCATTTTATAATTGTAACTTAAAAATTATTCCTTTAGTGAGTTCTCCTCAGTGGATGCAAGTTAAAGATGATGGTTTTCCTATCCAAGGCTGTGAAGACATCTTGGTAGTTGGACTTGCAGTGTGTTGGGGTGGAAAAGATGCCTACTATATCTCTTTGCAGCAGATACAAGACCAGTCTGGTAAGTGAGTGGACAGACTGTGCTGTGTCACATGACACTGTGTTTCAAGAAAGCAGCTAGGTCCTTGAGAGTGTTTTGAGTGTCCCAAACCCAGCTCTGCTGTGTGATGCAGTGATTTAGCCATATTATTCAGCAGTCTTAAGTGTTGAACACCCTTGAATATGTTGCTGTGGCTGCAGCTGTGCTGCTGTATAATAAGGCCAGGTAATTAGCTCAAGCACTGGACCACTGAGCATGCATATGGCTAAAATGTGAGCTTACTCCTATGTCCTCTTTAGCTTTCTTGCTTTTCTCTTTCAACCTCTTCAAATTTTTGCTCTCCAGAACAAATCTGACACTTGAATGCTTGACATAACCCAATTTGTGCTCCGTGGACTCATGGCTAGGGTTTCATTCCTGACTCTACTTAGTTTAGTAGTACAGATACAACATGTTGCTTTTGGGAGTCTTCTCTGATTTGATAAAATATGTATTATTAGTATAAGTTTATTGTTACTTGTTCACAGTCCAACTGTAGGTTTCGTGATTTATGTGACTGCGTTCAAGATTTTTCTCTTGCCTTTCTCATCACTCAGTGGATAAAAAAGATGATTTTTCCTTGTATTTTCTGCTTTAGAAATCAGTTTGAGTTTGGCACCGCCACCTTTGGACAAAAACCTATCTGTAACAGAGAGATTGTATCATCTGCAGCAGTACCTGCAGAAGCAGCCCAAGCAGGAGCGTTCACTTGTCATGTATAACTTCATTCAGCACTACAAGACTCTGGTGATGGCTTGTGGCATCTCCTTGGAAGGAAGTTTTGAGGACCCAAAGGTTTGCAGCGTTAAGAAATCTAGTTTGGGTAAAACTACTAGTTTCAACACACTGGTGGAAAGACAGGAGTAACTTCTGGTACTTCTGTTATTTAGATATTAATATGCACAACTGTCAGGGGAGTTAGTGAAATTTTCTTACAGTGGGAAATCTAGAACTGTATTTAGAGGAGACCTCTTTTGTTGTGTGTGTTCATATTGCCTGCAAGAGAACACAGTAATCGGGGAACTACTGGAGAGAGTCCAGTGGAGGGCTGTGGGGATGATTAGGGAGCTGGAACATCTCTCTGACGAGGAAAGAATGAGAGACCTGGGGCTGTTTAGCCTGGAGAAGAGAAGACTGAGAGGGGATGTTATTAATGCTTATAAAGATCTACAGGATGGGTGTCAAGAGGATGGGTCCAGTCTCTCTTCAGTGGTGCCCAGTGACAGGATAAGGGTAACGGGCACAAACTAGAACACAGGAGGCTCCATCTAAATATGAGGAGAAACTTCTTTACTGTGAGGGTGACACAGTACTGGAGCAGGCTGCCCAGAGAGGTTGTGGACTCTCCTCTGGAGACTTTCAAAACCTGCCTGGACGTGTTTCTGTGCAACCTGCTCTAGGTGAACTTGCTTTGGCAAGGGGGTTGGCCTAGATGATCTCCAAGGGTCCCTTCCAACTCCTGTCATGTGTGATTAATCTTTCAGGCCTGATTGCTTGGGTGGGGTTTATGAGGTTAAATCTCTCCCCTGTCCCAGTGGACAGGGCTGAACTCTTGTTGGTATAAGAAGCTTGGGACTAAAATGGCAGAAGTGCTGCTGGTCAGCAGAAGCTTTTGTAAGCAAAAGATTTACCTGCTATGTGTATGGACCACCTTGCTACCAGTATTTTCTCAAAACAAAGCAAAGTTTACATGTAATTTCAAAAGGTTCAAGTACCATTTGTAACTCAAAACACTAGAAAGAGGTAAAAGCACCTTCTTATCCTAGTGAGGAGAAGCTCTAGAGTCACAGAAATTTCTGGTGTTGAGTTTCAAAGCTTGCATCACACATGGTCTGAGCAGTGTCATGGCAGTATTAAAGTCTGCAGGTAAGTAGCTAAGGTGTTCAACACAAGGACAAACTTAGCTTTTCATACCAGTACATAGTTTTAGGATAAAATTAAACAACAATAAAAGTAGCACCTTCCCCTGCACTGTTCCATGTGTTAAATGGAGTCATACTCATGCTTGTTTATTTTAGTGATGCAATGAATATATACATACACACATATATTCACTTCTTCCCCACCCTCCAGGTGTATATATTTTTACATATGTGGTTTTTTACCTTCTGTTTGCATGGCAGAGACAATGCAGAAAACTGTTTTTCACCCTATTTTGACACAAGAATTTGAAATATAGCTGTAAGCAAAATTGCTTTGAAGACAGTGGGGAGGTATGAAGCTTACCAAGAATAAAATTTGCCTTGCAGAATTCTTGGTACTAGTGCTGATGTGCAAAAAATAGGAGAGCTCAGCCTGACTAATATTCTAGATCAACAGCAACTCCTGATTTTTGCTAAGTCAGTTTTAAGATTAAACATGTTTTGATCCTGGTTTTCATATTTAATGCCCTTTGTGTTGGGTTTCAATAAATGAAAAAACCTGAGGACAAGACTTTGAGGTGGTTTTAGTTGACAAAGGGTAAGGTTTTCAAATATGCAAAATTAACTTTGAGTGAGAATGAAGCTTTCCCTATGCCCTCTTGAAGGTTTTATCTGAAGTTACATAGCTTTCCCACAAATTATTTCAGTCTGCCTGCCAAATCAAGTCAAACAATCGGCGCTGTAACCTTGCATTAACCCCCAGATAAATATTTAGATTGTATTATGGCTAAAATGGAAAAAAAAAGTTTCATGGAGGTCTCCCTTTTTTTAAGGTTGCGTGTTGGCTGCTTGATTCTGGCTCTAAGGAACGTACACTTCACAACATGGTAACTAACTTTCTTCCCAATGAGCTGCCTCTGCTGGAAGGGGTAGGCACTGGCCAAGGGGTGCAGAGCCTGGGGCTTAGTGCCAGCGAAGATCATTCTGGGCGGTACAGAGCAGCAATAGAGTCTGTGCTTATCTTCAGTGTCATGAACGAACTCCACAATGAATTACAGAAGGAAAATCTGACAGGTAAAGAGAGTTCCTCCAGTTTGGTGGCAAAACCAGAGGGTAAAGGTAGTTGTGCTGCCGTGGGGTGAATGATCTGTGGAGAAGAGAGGAGATTTGGAAGTTCGTCTAAGTATATTCTGTGGCAAATCATTTGTTTGTTATTAAGAGGAACCTTCCCTTGGAAGTACATCTCTTTTGTAAAAAAAAAAACCAAACAAAAAAAGGGTTAAATTTTAAATTAAAATACAGTTTTTATATCACAAATATCCAACAGTTCCATTGGTTAAGGCAATAGCAGAACCTGTTCTAAGTTTCTGAATCAAGCAGATCTCTACTTCTCAGGTGAGTATCCTGGCTATTCTTGTGGGTCTGTCTGTGGTTTCTCCTTTTGTATTTCCTAGTCAGAAGCAATTCCTAAGATCCTCAAATGTTTTCTGAAGGTGATTTCTTGCTCTTTGGACTGCCTGTATAGTATTGTTTGCAATGTACGTGTTGTGTCCATGAAACTTTTGTGAGGCCATAGTGAATGATCCCCTATGTTTGCACTGCTATTTGCTGAATGCTTGTCTCTATTTAAAAGCAAGCAAACAAAAATACCTCACAACTCAAAGCACAAACCTGTTAGTGGGCTTTATGATTGTTTCCCCTAAATTGTATTCAAAGCCAAATATCTCAGCCTAAGTCCAGTCTCACTGAAGATATTTAATGCAAATTTACCACATTGTTTATGATCGTGACAGCTAAACCTTAGAGCTTTTTAAAAAGATGTGGATGGTGGAATGTAAGTTTAACAACTTAGAAAGTTTTACATTAAGCATGTCTGTGTTTATAAAATGTTGATGTACAAAGAGATGTGTGTTTCTTAGAAAAAAGAATTTTGACAGCAGTTGTTATTCTCTTAAATATTTTTGTGATTAAAAAGTTCTGAAATACTTCTTATCCTGAAATAGATCTTACTATGAAATATTCCAGAAACAAATGTATTTAATCTGAATCTGTATTAAAAGATTTCTGCATGTCAGGACATTCAGGATTTTAGAAACTAAGGATTCCACAGTTGTTTTTTTTATGAGTCTGTTGATCTTCAGTCAATCTGGTTTTGATGCTATGAAAGTTTTTCTTGGGGTTTTCACTTACTGCAGATGTATTTTCTAAAGTGGAGATGCCCACCCATTATTGCTTGGCTCTGCTGGAGCTGAATGGCATTGGTTTTAGCACAACAGCGTATGAAACCCAGAAACAGGTCATGCAAGCTAAACTGAGCGAGATCGAGACCAAGGCATACCAGCTGGCAGGCCACAGATTCTCCTTGACCAGCCCTGATGACATTGCAGAGGTATGTGAGGGTTAGGGTGGGAGGAGAAGAACTTTCCAAGAAGTTATCCTCAAGAGGCTTTTGCTTAAACTTAAGAAAATAAAACTTTGTGGGTAGACTTCATGTACAGAAAAGACAAAATGCAAATTGAACTCTGCTCAGAGTTGATTTGTCTTTACACTCATCACGAGCTTGCTGCCTGCAAGGTGCTGGGCATCTCCTGTTTGTTGCTCATCATCATCATGATTTCTGCTAAATTAAGCAGAAACAAAGAAGACAGAAGTGGAAATAAGCTTGTTGGAAATAAAAACCACGTGGGAATAATCATGTCATTTGTATAGGGTCTTGGCTTCTCGTGGCTGAAGAGATGATCTGCCAGCTGGCTTTTGGAATATTTTGGTTGAATTGTGTGGAACTTGATAAGGTTTATTGCAATACTGGTATTCTGCACATGAGATGTGTTATCATGTAGTCTAAGAATAGTTGTACTGAATAAGTTGCATTGTTACCCTTATCCCATGGCATGAAAGAAGAGGAAAGTCAGCTTTATAAGTTCTGAATCAACTACTGTCTGTTTTCAAGGACCTGTGTAGAACTGTTTTTTTTTTTTTTTTAAAGCCTAAGAAAGAGATTTCTCTGTAAATTAGCAACACTTTTATTTCTGAAGGACTTTGCTATATATATTTTAATGTACATTACATGAAATCACAGAAATAGATTGTAATTTCTGTGCATAGTTTTTTCCCCTTTTCTTTTTTTTCCTCTTTTTTTCTTTTCTCTATACTGATTTCTTGCTGAGGGGATATAGTTTTTATGGGAACAGTCAAAATTTGCAAGCAGTCACCACTAAAAGAAGTTCCACAGATATATTCCTCCTGTGTTGCAAATCCAGAAGTTTTGCTTGGTGACAGCAGCCTGTGTTAGAACTCCTGAAATAATGCTTGGGTCCAATTCTACTCTGCTTCATGGAAAAGGGGAAGGGATTTTTAATTTTTTTTTCTGAAATGCTGTCCTCTGAAGCTTGTTTTTCATGTGGAAATTTTGTTAGGAATCATGTAAAGCATCTTGTATAGGTTAGTAGAGCTTTACCCTTCTGTCAGTAAAACTTTTGTGCTACAAAAATGTGTGAGAGCAAAGCTTCTATTCCCTTCTGCCAGCTGTGAAGTGAAACGTAATAGCTGCTGAATAGTGTATAATGCTACATAGAAACATGGAATGAGAAATGAAGTACTGTGTTCTGTCTGTCAACAAATGAGCATATACTGCATTTTCCAGCCCTCGGCAATTTCATAGAAAAACTAATATTCTGGCTATTTTATGAAAGGTATTTCTGACCACCTCCTCCTGTGCTGTTCATGCTGCTCTGAAGCCTGCTCCCTGCTAATGCTCCTTTTCTTTCACCAGTGTTCTTCCCACTTTTAGTCCTCTCAACATCACATTTCATTACAGTTGATTGTCAGCAGTAACCTCACTTATTGGATAGAGTTAATTACCTTTTCTAAAAACATACCTCTGAACTCAAACTTACAGTGTTCAGAAAATGAGATTTTAGATTGCATTTTTAGTTAATTAAAATGAGAAGGAATGGCTTGGATAGCAGAGATCTTTACTCAGCTTTTAAATTACCTGAAGCATCCCTCCTGTCCTTTGTTTGGAACAAGCTGTTTAAGAGCTCAGTTGTTACTTGCTTTCTTCTGGGAGTAGCATGAAGGTGTGAAATGCTGGCCTCTTTCAGGTTTTGTTCCTGGAGCTGAAGTTGCCACAAAATGGAGATTTGAAAGTTCAAGGGAGCAAGAAAACTCTGGGTTACACCAGAAGAGCAGCTGCTAAAGGAAACAGAGTTAGGCTGAGCAAGCAGTTCAGTACAACCAAGGTACAGTAAAGTCTGGTTCTAGTCTGAAGGTGACTGTAAAAATAACTTGCTCTTACTTCATGCATCTGCTGCTTGGATACATCGCAGTTAGGTACGCTGACTGAAATGAAAGTAAACTTTAACTGCCTTTTGCTCCTCCACTTACTTTTCTGGAAACTCAAACTGGGTTCAGCTTTGTCTGTTAGCAGAGTTATTAACTCCTCCTGCTTTCCTAAAGCCTGAGTGTAGTGAGGACATGACTGTAAATAGCAGGGTTCAATAAGAATAAATCAGACAGAATCTGATTTCCTAAACCACGTGTAAGACCAAAATAGCACAATAATTTTGTAAAGCCAATAGAAGAATTTTTCAACATCAACTTGAAAGATACTTAAATACCATGGTGATTAAATACAATGTTTTCCCTGCCTGCTGCTGCCATATCTGTATCTCGTGCTTCAGAGAATTTGTCTTCAGAATGGCTGATCTGATGGCTTATCAAATTTAGCCTGTGAAGGCTATTGATGTGCCTGCCAGTTGATAAATATTATGGAGCTGCTTGAATACCAACTGCTGCAGGCTAATGGGTCCTCTTGCCAGACAAGTGATATGAGCAGATAGATATGTTCTCTGTTTTCAGGACTCATTAATCTGCGTTGTTTTCTTAGTTTCGCCTTGTTCAGTGTAGCCGGTGCTTGGAAGACAAGTATTGATTTCTGAAACTCAAGTGGCAGTGAGGATGTGAGTGCGGTGGTGGTGCCAGAGCAGGGAGCAAGAAGCAAAATGAGAATTTCCTCCCTTTGTGATGTGGAGGGATGAGGCTGCAGCTGCCTGCTGCATACAAAAAAAAAAAAAAAAGTTATTTTGAGAAATGTTTGCATGCCACTGTCTTTTGAAATTGATTTTAGTCCCTTCGTATTTCTGATTTAACTGAAAGGATTTGATTGCTAGTGATCAGCTTTGTCTTTCAAGGAGCATGGTCAAGGGCTTCATTTTGTGTGTTTCTACTGAATGGATAGGAGAGAGCAGGGAGAAAAATGTGCAAGAAGATGGAGGAGGAGCATTAACACTGGGCAACAAGAGACAACGTAGGTGACCTATGGCAAGTGATCCTTCCTTTGATCATTTCAGGTGATTTATTGGCTGATGCAGATTATGAGTGGTGTTGAGGATGCAAAAGTCCAAAGGGAAGTGATTGCCATCTTGTAATAAAACTGCATCTGTGTCTCATGGTGCTTTGATGGCCCAGGTGCTGTAAGTGGAAGGGATATCCATTTAACTTTAAGGGAATGACATGGGTGAAGGAGTGGCTTTTTCCTGCAGAACTGAAAACACATTATTTGTAAAGCTTTAGGGGCAGTTGATTATAGCTGTGCCCTTTTCTCCCCACAAGGATGTTTTGGAGAAATTAAAGACACTTCACCCATTGCCAGGGCTGATACTGGAATGGAGGAGGATCAACAATGCCATTACTAAAGTGGTGTTTCCACTCCAGAGGGAAAAACGATTGAATTCTGCACTGGGAATGGAAAGGATATACCCAGTCTCACAGACTCACACAGCTACAGGTAAAGAAAGGCGTGCAAAGTCCTCACTTCTTACTGATTTTTTTTTGTTTGTTTTTGTTGTTTGGTGGGTTTAGTGTGTGTGTGTGTGTGTGTGTTGGCACAGCTTTTCTGTGGAGAAAAGATAGGAAATCAGGCCTGTGCTATACTTAAACCAGATGAAAATGCTGAAATACCTATTTCATGTGAATCTGCCCTAAAAGTCTAGATGTGCTAAAATAGCTTTTGTGTTCACTAAGCAATATTATTCATTTCTTGCACGTACTAGCATGTAAATCTCTGACCCCAGAACAGGTTCTGGATTTGAGAGTTTCTTTTTAGTGATACAGAAATGCTGCAGGGGAACCATCTCAAGCCCATTAAACCCAAATTATTTTTCCTTTTAAATTTTTTCAGCGTTCATGTCCTGTCCTGCCCTCCTGCCCCTTGTTTTTTGGAGATGCAGATGTGTGTTCAGCTGTGTTGAATTAGATGCACTCCTTTTGGCCCCTTACTTAGTTCTGTCTTGTCTTCCTTCTCAGGTCGAATAACCTTCACAGAACCAAACATCCAGAACGTGCCAAGAGATTTTGAGATTGACATGCCAACTGTGGTTGAAGAAAGCCCACCCTCCAAAGCCCATGGAAATGTTAATTTTCGTGCTGTTTCTGGGGGCAGGTGGGAGGATCTTGGCAAAGCTTCTGCCTACTCTTCTGATCTTAATGTGGTGGGGCTGTCAAATTTCTCTGACTTCACCTGTGGTTGCTGTCATGTCAGTGGGATTTGTTACTCAGTGTTTCTCTTACAGTTTCAGGGAAATAAATCCCTAAGTCTGATAGGCCTTCCAAACACTAGTCCGAGCTGTCTTTTATTGTAGTAATTACTGTTACTGCTCCTTGCTCTTGTTGTAAGAAGCTTCTAACCAAAGGAGCATAGCTAAATTAGATTGTGGTATAAAGCCCTTACTCAACTAAATTGGGAACCTTTGCTGGACACATTCCCTTATGTTGTCCTCACCTTTATTTCTTTTGAAAATTTATTTCTGTGATTTTTTTGTGCCATCTTTCATCTCCTTGATCCCCACCACCCCTGAATGACAAGGTATAAGAAGAAAAAGAAGTGCACAAGGGAAGAGAGCATGATGTCTTTTCTGTGCTTTGCTGACACTGGTCTTGATCTCCAAAATACTTTTTTGTTCTGATAAAGAAATTGCTCAAATCCCTGACCCAAACATCAAGGACGTTTAAAGGCCTTTTGACTTCCAGTGGAGAACTCGATGGGCTGGCTGGTAGATTGGCACCGATGCGAGTAGGTGGTGTGAATGGTGTCACAGCTCAGTTCAGTGGGTGCACTGATGGATACAATTCCATCTGCAGCTACAAATGACTTGGTGGGACAGGAGAGCTAAGCAAGCCCTGAGAGGCTGCAGAGCACCTGGATGCCACTGTAAACTTCTGGCCTTCTGGAAAGGAAAATCAAGTTGCTTTGGGTCAATTTTTTGCTCATCCTTCAGAGAGGAAACATGCAGTGTTTTATGAGCAAGTCTTCTGCAACTTCTGCTCTGCTTTTACAGGCTTATGTGTGTGTGCATGCACACACACTCAGAAGTCTGGTGTTGTGGGGGAAATCTTTTCTGTCTCTGCTAGATATGGGCTTCTGGAGGTATTCTGCATATGGGAATGATGTTGAGAGAAGACTTGGTGCTCCAAGTGGAGTGTTGAATTTTTAGGATTTCTGTAGGACTCCTTTGCTATCTTTCCAGAATGCACCCATCACAGATATGGGGCCTTTCATCTTGACTGCTTTGGAGTGCATTTACCTTTCTGGATCAAGTCCTGAATGTACTAGGAAGATTTATCCCTAAATCTGTTCAGAATCAGTAAATCCCTTCATGTGTACACCTCTTGTCCAATCCCCCTATGGGCAAATGTATGTCTGGATGGATTGTCCAGAAAAGTGGAATAGAGGTTACTGTCTCACTTATTTTCACTGATTCTTTGTGGCAAAAATGATTATGCATCACTAAGTGTTCTAGAGATTGGTAAAGACCAGTCATTCTCTGTCTCCACAGAGGTAGAAAGCATTCCAGTATTGTGCCTAATGGCCTGAAGGTTCAGGCTGAAGACAGATCTGAAGAAAGAGGAATACTATTTTCTGTTAGCATGAGGCATGCTTTTGTTCCCTTCCCAGGTAATGCCCAGATCCTGCTCTGTAATTTTTCAGAATATAGTTAACAAAAAAATCCTAGATCCAATGAAGAGTTAAGAATTAATGACAGTATATATCTGACTGAGCAGCCTACGTGGAAAACTACTGCAGTAGTTAGCATGCTCTCAAAATTATTCACAAAACTGCAGAGGAGACAGTTTCAGCTGGGGAAAGTATTCACACCTTCATTTCCTCTTTAAGAATACCTGCTTTTTAAAGAGGTCGTTTTGGCAGCTCTTAATACACAAATTACACTCTGTCTAGTGTTCTTTAGATCCAAATGTAAGTCCCTATCTTCCCTGCCTGGCTTAGTACAAGCCTGCAGCTCTGGTCACTGTGCTGATCGCTCCTATCAGGTGCTAGACTTTTACACAGGCACCTGGACAGATATTTGTCTGTATGTCTGGACTGCAGATGTAGGGGCTAGATGGAAAGTGGGCAGGCCTGGGCACTGGGGAGACAGAATTTGTCTGCTACAAGCGGCTGTGGAAAACTTTCAGAGCAAGAGATACGAGGACAGCTTTGGTCCTTCTTGCTGGAATATTGGTTGGAATGTTGTTGGAATAATTTATGAAATAATGATTCCTGCTAAATTCTTGGCTTCAGGTGGCTTAATCTTGGCCGCTGATTACTCTCAGCTTGAACTGAGGATCCTTGCTCATTTATCTCGCGACCGTCGACTCATTCAAGCCTTGAACGGGGGTACTGATGTCTTTAAGAGCATTGCAGCAGAATGGAAACTGATTGATCCTGAAGCTGTTGGAGATAGGACCAGGCAGCAGGCTAAACAGGTAATTTTTAGGAAAAAAAATTGAACAACAGCTTTTTGGGCAGAAAGGTTCAGTGTTCAAAACACCACGGAGTCACAATAGCATGGTTTTCTGTTTGGGTTTGGCAATGATTGTTCAGTAGTTGCTTTGTATGTCCTCCTACTCTCAATACATTTCCATTGAAGCTGTCTGGGTTTTGGGGGATGAGGGTGGAGAAAAGCAGCATGAATGGCTCGAACTCAGAAGTAGTCTCTCTTCTTGAATGCTCACTCTTTTCCCATACTTATCTTCCAGTGAATCACATTTTGTTTTGGCTCTGCTTTCTCTGCATGGCTCACCATATGGCTGTGGTTCTTCACACTGTCCTCTGGCAGATTTGCTATGGAATCATCTATGGAATTGGAGCAAAATCTTTAGGCGAGCAGATGGGGATTGATGAAAATGAAGCTGCCAATTACATTGAATCCTTCAAGTCAAGATACACAGGTTTGCTATGGCTGTTTGGTAGCTGTGTGTGGTGGTGGTGGTTGTTTTTAATCCTTTCTCTCCAATATCTGTTCAGAGCCTAAATTTGTCTCTGCCCTCTACTACTCCTGTCTCTTTTGAAAAAGCTTTTCATTTTGAAAAAGTCCAGTGCATGAACACAGCAATTTCATACTCAATAATGTTATACTGTACACTCTGGTTCTTCTATTAATCTTTGGAACCTTGTTATTTGCTTACTACAATAATGATTTTGTTTTTAAAAATTACTTCTTAAGCCCTGGAGATTCATTTTAAAGGTCTTAACTTTCTGAAGAAGAAACACTTTTCCTTATTAAAACACACAGCTTCAAAGGATGTGCAATACAACTTTAGACCACATTTCTTATAATTTTTAAATATAGCCATTTCTCTCTTCTGTTCTTGTCTTCTACTTTCATTGAGTTTTAAACTGTTTTGCATATAACCTATACATTTTTATCCAGCTGCTCAGAGCAGCTCTCCAATACTTTGTAAAAAGACATTGTTGCATTTCTAAGAAGGATGTTCATTTTTAGGAAGGCTATAGAAAGAGTGGAGCTGCAATCAGAAGCTGAACGGAGGGCAAATGGGATGAGAGGCAGCTAGCTCTAACCACAGAACTCGGAAATGAGCTGGAAAATTATGTTCTGAAGATTTAGGGTTTGTTTCTTTAGGAGACATGCTGAGAAATTCTGTCCTATTAAGAGTCTGTTTAGCCCCTGGTAATTTCTGGATAGTCTCTCCTTTATGACCATTAGAAATAACTTCCCGCTTCCTCCCTCTTGCTACATGTGCATATGTACAAACTCTGCAACGTACCTTGTATTGTAACTTCACTTCTTACCAATTTTCACTTATTGCCAGGTTGACGTGCTAAATTACATACCTAAGTCTTAATCTTGTAGAATCTTAGACTCATTTAGGTTGGAAAAGATCTTTAAATTCATCGAGTCCAACCATTAACCTAGCAAAGGCATGTCCAGCACTAAGCCTTGTCTCTAAGCACCATCTTGAATAGTTCCTTTTACATTTTATATTGTTAAGCCTTGAAAAGAAACTGTCTGAAGTTAACTTTTTCCACTTCAGTGCAGTTGTTACCTGAATTTGCAGTGAAAGGGAAATCTTCCCTGGCTCACCTTTCTTTGACCTAAGTTTCTTTTTAACACCTTTAGTGGATTCGCTCCTTCCCTTGCAAAGTGCAGGTGGGTGAGTTTCTTTCATCCTAGAATCTGAAGTGACACAGTCTGAAGTCGGGCAGCCTGAGGCATCAAAGGCCCTGACTTCTGCTTTCAGCTTACTCCCTTCCTACTACTTGTCTTTCCAGTGCTGGTCCAGGTCTTGACCTTTCCATTATCAATAATACATGTGTGATCCTCTGTGCCTGGGCACAGACTTCCTGCCTCCTTCTGCACGGCCAGATATCCTGACACTGTGCACTCTCTTCCCCCTCAAAAGTCTTACTAAGTTTCACAACAGAGCTTTGAATAAGCTGAATGAGTGTGCCCTTGTCTGCTGACAGGGTCTAGGAAGTATAAAGAATTACCTTTGTGCTGCTTGGGTGTCCCAGACTGCTTTCAGTGACCCCAGTGAGAAGTCAACATGGGACATCAGCTGTATTAGAGAAAAACTTTCTTTTTTCCTATCACAGGGATCCAGAAATTCTTGAGGGAGACAGTGAGGAGCTGCAGAAGAGATGGATTTGTGCAGACCATCTTGGGAAGACGGAGATACCTGCCAGCTATCAAAGATCCAAACCCCTACAGTAAAGCTCATGTATGTTGAATGCAGTATTTTTATTTATTTTTGATTTATTTTTAAAGTATTATATCTCTTGGCATATCCTTATCTACAGTTCTACAGGGTCTATGAGCTGTCTTGGTCATGACGTTCAACTCCTCACTTAGTTCATTGTACCCTCAGCTGTTCTCTGAATAACAGCTTTTTTCATGGTCTTCTTGATGTAAGTCTTCTGTGACTGGGTATACAGCTGTTATCTCTGTGCTAACCTCACTTCAGAACTCCCATGTTGGAACTGGAGTGAGTAATTTATTGAAATAAGTGGACATGATTTTGAAAAGCCTCCAGGTAGCTTTAACTCTTCAGGCTGAGTTGCTCCCGCTTAGCAGTCATTATATGTTGTACACTGTTAGCACTTGAACAAGAAAGGGCATTTAAGTCCTATATTTTTGGGTATTTGTTCCTTTTCTTATTTCCTCTCAAAGGAAAATTGCTCTAACTTGTTAGATAAATATTTACTTAATATACGCCTTTGCATTGGCATTTTTTTTTTTCCAAGGTCATTTTGGACATCTGTCACAGACTCTACTTTGGTTAAGAGTGAATTGACTCCCTGGGGAGATGCTGGTGCATTTCTGTGGGAAGGAAGCATTATACTTCTCAGTAGGAGGTTGGATCAAGTCATGTGGAATTAAAGACTAGAGTGGAAGAGGGAGAAAGTGGGGGAGTGTGTACCCAAGTAGTTGAAAGGCAAACAAGACTTTAAAAAAAACTTTTGAGACTATTTGACTATATAATCTGAAGGCTACTTCATCATGATCCTTTATAGATGCACCTTCTGTTCAACTTCAACATCTTTTTAAAGAATAAATCAAAGACCGGTTAATGAATTATCTGCATTTTCATTTCAGCTTCCTTATAACTTTTAGCACATATTTCAGCTCTAATCAAAGACAGAAGCAGCTTTGAATACAGTTTTCTTGTCTCTGGAGGGGATTAGTAGATAGGTTGCTTATGTGGAAGAAGGAAGAAAAAAAAAAAAGGTCATTGTGTGATAGTGTGGTCTGGTGTGGTTTTACACATTCACAGCACAGCTGAAATGCTCTGGCAGTCAGGGTTCAGCACAGCAGACCAGGTTATTAGTCCGTGAAGTCCAGCCTCGTGCCTTTGGTTATCCATTCCTGATGGTTTTGAAGATAGGCTGAAGTGTCTTATGGTACTTGGATAAATGTAAGGTTTTTCTGCTCCTCATGAAACTGTCATCATGTGTATAGGCTTCTCCCTCTTGTGGCTTGTTACTACTTTTGATTTTAATTTTAAATTTTTGGAAATCCCGCTTTTCTCAGTCACCTGGAGAAATTTTGTGTCTGAAGCTAGTCTAGCCTGTCTCTCTCTTTCAGACAGATAAAACAAACTCTTTAACTGGAGGCTTTGCTATGCCTGTATTTGGCCCTGCATTTGTTATTTTTAATGAAGTACATGTGCCATGCTAGACCTGATTGATTTTTTTGGGTAGTTTTTGAGATCTACTCTCTCTGTTTAGGCAGAGCGACAGGCTGTGAATACAACTGTTCAGGGATCTGCTGCAGACATTGTCAAAACAGCCACTGTGAACATCCAGAGACGCCTGGAAGCTTTCTCCTCTGTGATCAAGTCCCACGGGCATCTGGAGAGCTCCTTCCAGAGAGATAAGACCGGTATGCTTGCCTCTGCTCTGCACACTAGAGCAAAACTTTTGGTGTCACTAATTTAAAAAACTAATAGAAAATTGCCTGCAAAAAATAAATAAATTAGGGCCTTTGAGCTGGGAGTGGGAGACATTTTATTTCTTGACAGTGGTAAGTCTGTGTTTAATAGGCCAAAAAGTCATAAGTAAGGAGGGTGAATCATAGTTTAGTTCAACACACAACTAAAGCAAATGCTGTGATCAGATCAGAAACCCCAGTTGCCTCGGAGCAGATCTTGCAAAGGTTGGCAGTGGGAGTTCATATGTGGTGTATTCAGCAATGCTACTACAGAATTGTTCAAAAGCAGGAAGGAGAAACTGAGATGCTCTCACTTCAAAGGCAGTGAATAGATCTTTGTAGAGTAGAACAACTTCTAGTTTCAAAACCACTTTTTTTTTTTTTGTCAGAATTAAGTCTGGAATTTGTTGACTGGAATTTGATGTACAAAGGCTTCACAAGAGTTTGATATGAAGCACTTATCGGTGTGAATTTCTAGCTGCAGATGACAGGGCTGTGCTGGGATCCTCATTCCCAGAGGAGCGTTACAAAGACTTTTTTTAGCATAATGTAGACAATGTTTTGTTCATCAGTCATACATTTATAGAAAGAAGGCTTAAGGGATGGAGTGCTAACTTTCTTTGATAGTTCATAAGCTTCAACCTGAAACATGAAGTTGTCTTAATATGAAGAGTCTGATTTGTAGGACTGAGAAGGAAAACAAAGTAATTAATTTCCACATCTCTAAAAATATGTCAGGGAGTTTTACTTTAGAGAGATAAGATTCAGAGGTCTGCTCTGAGTAGAAGGCATGTGCTTGGCAGAACTTCCCACCCCTTCCAGGAGTAGCAGCTACTGACCTTTGGCCAACCTAATTGTAGGAAAGCGAGTAGACGTGTTTGTGACAGCTTTTCCTCCTCTGAAACTACATGTTTCAAGAACCAGAAGGAATTCTTTTTCAGCAAGTTATAAATGCCTGTGCCATCAGAGAAGCATTCTGCGTCGTGTGGCTTCTTCAACATTGCTGCTTCAGTGTGAGGCCTGTGCAAGGAACTGATGATGCTCTGAAACCCTTCCTGGAGTTGTGAACTGGAGTCCTCCTGTTAGCTAACTTGAGAAATAAATAACTTTTGGGTCTCTGTCTGTGAGATTGGGTTTGTTTACTTTTTTTGGGGGAAAAAACCCAACAAAAACCAACAAAAAAACACCCCAGTTTTACTATGGAATGGTTTGTTCTGTTTTATTTTTGTCAGGCAAGGCATCCAGGATCCTGTTTTTGTTAGCTGCTTACTTGTTTATTCAAAAACTGCTCTTTTTTTCTTCCCTTTTTTTTTTTTTCTTTTTTTTTTTTTTCTTAATCAGGAGTAGTAGCTACAGTTTCAGATAACTGCATTTGGGAGGAGGCTCACTGCCTTTTCAGGCTAGCCTTTAAAATGATTTTAGAAGAAAAGCAGAATCTTAATTCATTGCCAGAGAGAACATTGTAAACCAACTTCTGATTAAACCTGACAGGATTTTGTTTAAAATTTACTTTTAGAGCAGATGGTTCAGGATATGCAACTGTCTCTGACTTCTGTTCTGATTCATATCTTTACAATGCAAGGCTGAAATGTTTGTATCTAAAATGCTTTTCGTTAACATTTTTTCCTTCAGTAACTGTACAAATATTGATAGAATAGTAATGTTTTGTGGTTTTATCTGTAGGCATGGGCTTTTCAATTTTAAAGTTCCTTGTGTTCTTTTTCTCATCATTAGGGATGTGTGAGGGTTTAATTACAGGAAACATGCTTTTGTGTAATGCTTTCTGACCAACTATGCTCTTCACCTGTGTAGGAAGGCTAGAGAGGAAGAGAAGCAGAGGGATGTTACATCCCATCAGTGGAGGTTTCTTTATCCTCCAACTCCATGATGAGCTCCTCTATGAAGTTGCAGAGGACGATGTCATCCAGGTACAGCCATGCAATTACTTTTTCAGCTCTCTACTGCATCATGGTGTTTCAAACAAGCCTTCCTTCCAGGGGCTCAGCTTTTCTTCCCTGGATCCTGTCTCACTGTGCTCTAAAAGATCTGTGAAGATGATGTTAAACGGGATGAAAAATGTTGCTTATATTCTTAATCCCTTTATTTTCAGACTGACTCAGGTTCATTTTTCCAACGTGTGCTTCGGTGCCTATAACAGCAGTTTGTACAACTCAGCTGCAAGACTCAATGGGTGAAGTAGCTTAATATTGTTGACAGGTGTAGGGGGAAGTTTCTCCTTGTTTGGAGGTATTTTTGCCTGCCTGTTTACATTCATGTCTTCTGGTGCCTAACTCAGAACGTGTGTTGTCACAGCTATGGTTCGTACTCTGTACAGGGAAAGGAGCATTCTGTACTTCTGGTACTTGTTTCCTCATTCTCTATCTACCTGTCTTTCTGGTAGGAGGGTTATGGTGCTGGTTAGCAGCACCCTAAGTGTAGGAAATGTGCTGTGTGGACCTTTCATGTGCATATGTCCGTGTGCTCTACCACCATGTAGGCACTCCTGTGCTGGGCATAGTGGTGTCTGTGTGACAGCTTCCAGTAGCAAGTCTTTTTTTTTCCCAAGTGTTTTCCCAAGTCCTGAGCATAAAGGCAGGAAGGCTGCCAGGGTGTGCTGCCACAGCTTGGGGATACCTTTTTCCCTTTCTGTTCTGCACATACACATCTTTAATGACAAGAGGCCATTTCCTAGTGCCAAGCAGCAGCTCCTTGTCTGCGGGAGCTTTCAGAAGTAGTGACTGGCCTGAGCATTTTTATTTTTCAAAAAAATTCATTAAGAACAATAGGTTAGTATTTGACTTTTGAATCTCAGCCTAAGCTTCTGTCTGTTTTGCTAGCTTTGTTTGGACATCTGTTGCTTCAATCCAGGTAGGCTGTTTTAGAGGTGTAAAGGCTCCTAATTTTCTTTCTATAGAAAACTGAAATCTCCTGAGTACAGGCCTTTACATCTTTGGATATGGACTCCCAAGTTATCACGGTGTCCCCAGAAGAACTGGAGCCAAGCAAGTGGATTTCCTTATTACTAAATGTATTACAGGTTTTCATTAACATCAACTTCAAGGGCAATTGTTAGCAGCCTTTTCAACTGCCTTCCTTCAGTTATGTTTCTGTCCATAGATGTTCTTAGCAGTCACTTAAAACAGCATATATACGCAAGACGTATTTCCTAGACTCTGACTTTCCTTGTCTGTGCCAGATTTGCTTGTTTGTCAAGGATTTCTATCTAGATGAGAGAACAGGGTACTTCTTACCTCTTTGATTAATTGTTTTTAGGGCAGAAAGGATTTATTGTTTGTTTGTTTGTTTTTTTGTTTTGTTTGTTTCTGATAATGTTGCTTGCTGTCCTTTCAGGTGCACCGTTAGAATTATCCTATAGTGGAAAGATCTAGATTGGAAAGGATCTCTAGAAGTCTCTCCCTCTAAAGCCTCTACTCAAAGTAGGGCCTGAATTAGTTAGTCCTTTTGAACTACAGTATGCCTTTTCGTAAAGAAGGAGGAAGCATTTCTTGGTTTCTGTATTGGTGAGGTTTATTTTTCATTTTGCTGGCACCAAAGCTTAATTATACTGTAAATCATGTATTTCTCTGCTGCAACAGCAATTTTTATTCAGCCAAGTTAGTTTGATCACATGCTTGATGCTGGCTCTGGCTTATTTTCAGCTGCTAAAGTGCACAAAAGAAAACTGCAATATCTTTCTATATATCTAGGAATTTGTGTTCCAGTAAGAGTACCCTTACAAATGGTTTCTATGAGGAACAACACTACAGATAGTCTGCAAATAAAAACAGAAACACCAGTGAGCTATCTTGGCTCATTTAAAAGAACACATTGGGGTAATACCTGTTCTTTCTTGTGCTAAAGGTGTGAAATGGCTGGGGCACCAGGGCTTTCGTAGTCTGTGCAGAACATCAGAGTGAAGATAGGGAACTTTCAGAGCCTATCACAATAGCAAGGCTGTGATAATATTTCTGTGTCTCCCCTGCAGACCCTGTCCCTCATTCTAGGTGCAACAGCCTTATTTGATGTTCCTCAATGTGTGCTGGACCTGTTCTCAGAAAATCTTCTGTATGGTTCATATTTGGGACCCAGAATTTCAAAAGAAACTTGATCAAGGTTTAATAGAGTGGAAAATCGGTCTGCGTCACGCAAGCAACATTTTATTTTTCTATGTTCCAGAACTGCATTTGCTTTCTTTCTCACAACAGTGTGCTTTGCTTAAGCCCTGTTCAGTTCTTAATCTCTGATAACCCCATTTTTTCCTGCCCAGGCAGTTTAGTTCATCCTATTTTTGAACAGTAGATTATTTCTATCCTAGTTCTCTACCCTGTTTCTTTCTACTCTGTATTCATCTGTGCTGAATGACATCCTTTTTCAAAGCCTTTTTCTAGTTTATCAAGATAATTTTGAAATGTGGCACGTAAAGGCTTTGGAAGACAAATCTCCCCCTAGTTCTTAATGCAGTTGTAGACTCTTGTGCTCTGATCTCCTCAAATCCCTCTTCCATTCCCCAGTAAAAACTGGAGGAATTTCTACTGTGGATACCTATGAGGTAATCATGAAAACACATGAAAGGGTCAGAAAGCTTGAGTAGTTCCTATGTTGACACAGTGGTCCCTAGGATGCGGAATTTCAGATCCTCTTTTCATTCTGTTGCGGAAAAGTACACGAGGTGGGTGTGGACTGAAAGATTCATTCAAATAAGCAATCCAGGACAGGCTGACTCCTTGGGGTAGGAAGGAGAGTTCTTTTTTGCAGGACATAAAAGAACATTTACATTCAGGAAAAAAAAAAAAAGCTAATCTTTTACAATCCAAAGAGTTGCAGGCAAAAATATCTCTTGGTCCTCTGACTGTGTCCTGAAATGAGTGTTTTGTTAGGAATACTTTTGGAGGGCAACAACTGTTGGAGTTGCCTCAACAAAATAATGAGGGAGAACCTGGGCAGTGTTTCTAGTACCTGTGTTGAATGTGATCTGCTTTCCAAGAGGTTTGTAGCTTGTGATTCACAGAGTTCCCCTTGTGCCAACTGAAGGAGAAGGAACAACGTTCTTTGCCTCTGGTGTCTTTGTTTTGTGTCTCGCTTTCAGTACATTGAAGTTTTCAGAACAGACTCCACAAAATGCTTAGAATTCTGCAGCTGGTTGAAAGAGGAGACTCTGCAGGACTCTCAAGTGTGTAATGGAAACTTAATCTTGCCTCTTCCCCTAATGCAGCTGTAAACAGTGAGGAACCAGTCACAACTCTGTGCTGCGTAAAATGTTACTGGCTTTATACAGTTTCTCCATTTGGAAACCCTAATCAAGATTAAAGTGTTTGGTTGCATTTTTCATCAGTGCTAATTCAGTGCAGATAAATGCAGGAGAGGATTCCAGGTGCCCGGCCACCCCAGCTGTTGACAGAAAACCAGAGCGTTGCAGTTCCATGTACATCTGATGTTGAGCATTTTCTTGTAGGTCGCTCAGATCGTCAAGCACGAGATGGAAAACGCCGTCAAACTCTCGGTACAACTGAATGTTAAAGTGAAAATTGGACCTAGCTGGGGAGACCTGCAGGACCTGGAGCTCTGAGAGGAAACGCAGCGTGGCGAGGTGGGAAGGCACCGCGGACGCTGGGCACAGGGCAAGGGCTTGCGACAGACCCGTGCGTGTGGTCCTCCTGTATCTCATTTCTACGGACGTTGCAAGCTGCCTTCTGACACGGGTGGTAGAAAATGGGTATGAGTTCCTCAAGCCAAACCCTTCGGACAGCACAGTGAAGCGTGTTTACAGAACTGTGGAATTATTAATTGTGCTACAAGCACAGTATTTAAAAGAATTCCATTAAAATATGCTTGATCTTGTAATTTAAAACAAAACCCGGAAGCCTAATGAATTTATTACATGTGAAATACACTGAATTATGTTATTAAAAGAAGTCACAAAGATAATTTGGCAGTTCTTATGTGTAATTGTGTCTACAACAAAAGAAAAAAAAGAAGTCATTGTCTTTGGACTTAGTGTTGAATTTTACAGGCCTCTGCTAGGAAGGATCATTATGTACTGAATTTTGCTGCTGATGTTCAGGTGCCAAAATGGTGTTAAAGCTGGCTGGATTTCTCACTGAGCAGCTGTGTGGTGTTCCCAGTGAGTGGGACTGGTGCTCAGTTGGCCTCTGTCTTTTGGAAAGCATTTTGTCATCTGACTGTTGTAATTCATCCTCCTGCTACCTTGCAAACTGGTCTAGAGAGGGATGTTGTTTGGACTCTCTTATAGTTAGCACAAAATCACCGACAAAACCATTCCTTTTTGAAGAAGGAAACTGAATTTATTGGTTAAAATCTTAATGGAAATTCATATTTTTGTGAAGAAAATTCAAAATCTGAGTCTGGCCAGTGGAAGGGACAGCATTGCTGGTGTTTGAGGTCTGGTGTGTTGGAGAGGTGTCGCTGAATGGTGGGGGGTGACCAGTGGTTCTTCATTCAGGGACCTGTCTCCTAGGAAAGTCTCATACCCTGCCTGTAGGCAGGCTCGCTGAAAAGTGCTCAGGTTTCCCCTGCACTTTGCCTCAGTGTATTTCACTCCATTCCCATGATCAGGCAGACAGTTTTAGTGGGAGTTAGGCTTGTCAAGCTAAGCTGGTCCCAAGACTGACTCAGATCACTGAGTCAGATACTTCAGAAGAAGGGGGTAAGGAAGGAGATAACGGGGAATTGGTGTTACTCTCCTCACTAATACCTTCTGGTCTGGCTAAACCTCATGTCATGTGGTTTTGTTTCCCTTCCAGGTGGTTGCCATGGTTATGCAAGTTCGGCTGGTTTTGTTAACTTCATACAATGCCTGACCTTGAGTTCTGCCATTTCCATTGTGTGGCCCTTCTATGGTACAAGAAAGGGAGGACAGGTGCCTCCCATCACCTTCCTTATGCCTCTAATTATTTTATCACGTCTGTCTTCTGCAGTTCCTCTCTAATGGAAGCAATCTCCCATCTTTCTATTCTTGCCTCTTGTGAGAAGTTTCCAAGCCCTTAATTATTCTTTCATTTCTGAACTTCTGCCGGATCCTTTTTAAGCAGTGTACTTTTGAAGTTGTCTTTCTATCCTGATCTGAGAGGATGGGTACTGGGCTTTCCACAGCCTGCTGACAGGGTGCTCGAGCTCGTTAACTTCAAATGCGGCACTTTTGGCGTGGCTCTTACCCTGACATCAGAAGTTCCTGGCACTGAGGTTTCAAAAACGTGGTGAGTTTTAAAAGATATTAACGTGGCCTGTGTACAAAAGGCTGCATCCTGGTCTCTGATCCATCACCTGCCTGTTGTGCAGCAAAACAGAAGTGTGGTCAAAGCCCCAGGCGAGGGTGCCTTGACTGCCCTTCTCAGCACCGACTTGGCCTTCCTTCCTGGTTTGTAGGTCACTTGATCGTGAGATTTGGTTTTGATTTCCTTCCTGCCTGCTCTGTGCTGTTGTTTTCTGCCACGTCTGTCACCTGCTGACCGAGCTCTCTCCACAGCATTAGGTTGATAGACGGTTGTTTCTTTTGTAATAAGCTAAGAAAAGCTTATTAAAGCTTTTGTTACTAACAGATCTGAGCCTTGGCACCCTGGTGTCTGACCGTTTGTGTGCTCTGCCTGTGAAGATGCTGGGTTGGACTTGTCAGCAATTCACATGGCCTAATGATTTCCTGTCCCAGGGTGTCATGTGGTGACACACCTGTGCTGTATTTCAGGCCTCGCTGGAGCTGCTGTAATTTGAGTTGCTTCTTCTTTGGCACATTACAATATTCCCCCCTCCCACCCCGGCCCCCCCCCCCCCCATACTGTCTTTGGAATCTCAGAAGGATGGTTCTCATGCCTGTTTTCTGACAAGCTCTCTAGAAAGAGGTGGTGCCAGTCAGTAAGGGGATTGACACAGCATTAAACTTACTTTGTTAAACAGATTCAGTGAGTTCATTTTAATTAAGCAGTAATTTGGAGTAAATGAGGAGATAAAAGGTCACCACTGCTCTGTGAGCAAGGTGGCTGCAGTGTCATGTTAGGATTGGCTCTGAGCTGTTGCCTGGTTGTTGTTATTTATACTCCTTAATTCTGATCAGACTTCAACTGTTAGTGAGACTGTGGTGGGGGAGCAGCAGAGGGCTTAGGTCAGCTGAGCGGAGGCACTGCTTAGATCTGTGCAAAGAGGATACTTGTTCTTCTTTGAAGTTGGTAGAAGGAGGTTGGCTGCTCTCATTACTTATTTATTTTTGCCTGTGGGCCCCTTTCCCTCCACCCCTGATGGGCTGAGGCCTGTAGTTTGAAACTGAGCTTTTCTCTAGTTCTGGATCCAATCACCAGCGTGCAAGTTACTCTCTGCCTTCTTGTAGACAGGATGGGATGCACCCGATTGAGTTTGCTCCCTGTTCCTCAGCTGGTTTGTGTGTCTGTCTTTGCAGCCTGCTCCTGCCTCCTGTTAGTTGGTGCTGCCCAGCGTGTGTGGTAACGTGAGTGGTCCAGCAGCCTGAGATGACAACAGATGAATGCTGCAGAAGGGGCAGGAGTCCTGGTTATTGCAGCAGCCTTGTCACTCCGTGTACGTAGAATTGCTGCCTTCTGGGCTGTGCAGCCCTTGCTTGGCTGCTGCACCCGTAGGTGTCTGTCTGTCTGTCTGTCTGCTGAAAGACCTTGGGTTGGGACCCAGTCCTGACAAATAGCTCTGGTCACCAGGAATGCCATGTCTTCACGTCAGGGGAACCTGTGTGACCCAGCTCCTGGCAGGGAGAGTTCCTTTGGCTGCTGAGTAGCTGTGTTCTGTTTGGTTCATATCTGCTTTCTTGTCCAAATGACTCAAGTTTCGATTCAAGCCTAGTGCTGGGGTAGGGCAGAATTCTCCAGCCTCAAGGAGCAGGAAATCCTGCTGTTGATATTTGATACAGCTACTTGCAGACCACAAGCTTGCTTTGCCTTGGTCTTTCTGCTGCAGCTTTCCTCCTGTCCCTGCCTATTGAGAGTGCTCTGTGTGCTTTCTTGTAGCTGGGCAGTGGAGGGAGACAGGCAGGTGACAAAAGGTCACACACACACACAAAATCTGATCCAGTTTGGTCCTTTTGCCTTTCTCCCATGCTATTTGCATTTCATCAAGAAGACAGCTGTAGAGTTTTTCCTGCTGTTTTTTCCTATACATCTGTAGCTGAAAAGCAGGAGCTGGAAGCTCAGTAGCTCTGGCTGACGTTTTTGAGCCTCTCCTGGTAGAGCAACTCAGTTCTGTTGGTAAGTGCCCTTAAATGAGCTCTCTTCTGCCTTTCTGAGATTTCAGCTGGTAGGTGACTGCTTTTAACCAGAGGTGGAAGTGATGTGAAGAGTGGTCTCGGTCGGCTGAGAAGCCCTGTTAACAAGGCTAATATTCCTGGGGACTGGTATTGTGACGACCAGTGCCCTGGGAGCTCCCTGCACTAGAGCATAGGAACGTGAGCTGGGGTCCAGGTTTTGGCCCTGCATGAGGCTGCTGGAGGACAGGCAGTGGCCATCCCCACCCCAGCAACAAACGTGGCTGCATTTTACCTAACTCCTGAGTGAGCGAGTTGTGTAATCCCACCCAAAGGCTCTATGTAAACCATGCACCTTTGAAAAACCATAAAGAATCTAAGAGTAGAGGCTGGGGGAAAAAAAAAAAAAAGAGACCTACACCAACTAATATCAATTCTTTCCTTTATTTTCTTTCCCTCTTGGTTTTTTTCTTTTTTGTTGGTTTTTTTTTTTTTGGTTGTTACTGGGGCCTGGAAACAGCCTCAGTTAAAGATGCCTTAGTTTTCCTTTTGTGACACGGCTCTAGGATACCTGTGGAAACAGGACATGGTCAGCACAGGAGTGTGTGGTTCACCCCAGATTAGCCTTCCTTCTGAGAGACAGGTAATGACTCGGTAACAAACGTCGCGCGTCTTCTGTCCAGATTTCCTTGACACTGAATCTGAATATTGGTTGCTATTTAAAAAAGTACAATGTTTGATTTGTTGATTTAATCACGAAACAAAACACATGAATGGAGACACTCATTTACGTGACTATTGCTTATACACCTAAGATGATGAGTTGACTACAAATGGCCACACGTAGTTCCTTAATAGAGAGAGTGTTCTTACTCAGACAGTACCAAGGCAAAAAACCATTCACGACTGAAATAGACTGTGCTTGAATTCACCTTTAGGTTATGGAAAAGGATGTGTGGAGGGAGGGGAGGGGTATTTAAGGGACATAATTAACTGAAATTTGGCTTTTTGCCTGTGTTACAATACACACAGTTTATAAATGGTGGAGTCCTGAGGTTGAACGCAGCTCTTATTTAAGCTGCAGCATGTTTTGCCTAAGTGTTTTTGCTTAGGAAATGTTTTTGCTTAAGAGGCAAATAAAATTTGCCTCTTAAATTGTATACCAAAAAAAGAAGAAGTTTTTGTATGCGTAATATCTTCATTACAATGTACCTGATGTGATGTGAAAGGGCTTCCGTAAAAGGACTATGTAAACTGTTTTAGAGAACTTGTGTATGTGTGAATTTTATACAGTATGTGTAGTAAATAGAGTATTTCTGTTAAATATTTGTGTAACAAGCTCTCTTCTGGTAATACAGGGAATGTCTAATTGATGTGAACAGTTGAACTGTAGAACTCTAAAAAAAAATAAATCTAGAAAAGAGGTCATTCTACAGAACAAAAACCTGATTCTCAAATTTTTCTTAATCTCATCTTGTAATTCGAGATTTGAATCTTAAAAATTCTAGGAATTTAATTTATTTTTTTTTTTAAGAAAATAGCTTGTACTTCATTGAAGACTTGCCAACTCTAGGTGTAAGAGTAAACGCGTCTGGTCAAACCCAGAGCGGGGTGTGTGGTGTTGAAGTTCTGCGTGTCTGGTTTTGGATGCAGTTGTGATAGAAGCTCCTGTAAAGAAGGATGTGAGGGAGCAGGGTACCCAAATGGAACAAAAAGCAGTTTAAATCAAACTTGTCTTTCCAGCCAATCTGGTCTATTGTAACTGAGGATTGTGATGGTGAAGATAGGTCTGTGTTTCGGGTTTTGCTTGAGGTGGTGCTGAGTGGGAAAGGTGAAAGCACAGGGTTTGAACATCCAGTGACAGCCACTGTCCTTGGTTTTCTTACAGCAAGTCAGGTCAGATGCTGCGCTTGTCGCTCGGAGAGCTGAGTCTTTGTGCCTTTCACTAATGGCCTTTTGTAGCATTCAGTTCAGGCTGCTCACAAATCCCACACTCCCCCTCGTTTCACAATAAATCAACCAGGCAAGAGTTTCTCCTCCCTCATTGAAGTTTTTAAGTGAAGTTGGTTGTTTTTGCTTTTTTTTTTTTTCTTTCCCCCACATACATGATAAATCTTGATAGAAAGCATTTAACAGTGTGCACTAACAAACTTATACAACATATACATTACATATATATATTTATATATATAGAATGTTCTATATACAAACATATACAGCTTTTTAGATCTCTACAGACTACAAGAAAATTGATAATTATAGTCACAAGTGGTGAACTTAACAGAAATAGTAATTTGTAACTGTCTGGAAATATGTAAAAGATGGAAGAGTGGAAAGCAAGATACAGCTGTGACCTGATGGGGAGTACTAGAGAAAATCCACTTAAAAGTTTAGTACTAAAAATTCTAAGTTTGAGGGGTGCTTAATTCTTATTTCTCCATTGCATAAAAATGCAAATTGAAATCTACTGGCAGGTTTGTTTCCTTCTCCTCCCCTCCCTGTCTTTAGCTAGAGACTGTTGGCAGCCAAAGCCAATCAGGCATTGTGTAGATGACTTGTTGAAGACACTTTTCTCTCTGGGTGTGCTGTAGTGATTAGCAATTGGGAGTTGCTCTTAAATTTTTACATGTGGCTCTCATACGAGCGAGTGGGTTCTAGCTCCAGCCTGGAGACATTTCCACTGAAATCAAGGCAATGGGGATCCTTGCACATGAGGTACAGAACAGTAAGGGCTAAAAAACTGGTTGGAGCGTTTGAATTGATGTGCTGCCCCAGTGATGTTGTTGCCCAGAGACTGTGCTGCTTTGGAATACAGGCCAGAGCACAGGCAGAGGGAATACACATCTAAACAGAAGACAGAAAGGCTCTAATGCTGTTCTTGTTTACATCTCACTCTGGATGCCTGGTTACAGTGGTGCTTCCTCACACATTCAAGTGGCCAGTTCTGTGACCTGGTCCCTGGAGGGAGCTCCCCAACCCAGTCCCTATCGGCCTCAAAATGGTGAGTTTGCTGTTTCCTCAAACACACAGAGACACCCTCTTGGCTCATGGACAACTCCAGTTCCTCAACTCTCAGCAGAAACCTAGGCACAGCTTAGGCTTCCACCTTTTTCCCAACAAGTTTCTAGCATCCTTGCAATTATAGAGCAGTTTCTCCTGTGACAGAGGAAACTGTTGTTTCTCATTCCCAGTTGAGCTACACCTGTCAGGGACAATGTTTTGATTTTGCTCACAGAGAAATGTAAAAACCCTGTAAAGCATGAAGTGCCTTTTGTGCTACAATGTGAATTTGAAACTTAGTCTCTCAGATCTGTTCTAGCCCTTTAACTTTTGCAGCTGGGCTGATAGCAAAGCCAGACTTTCTGGACTGTCCGGTTTCCTGGACTCTATTAAGAAAAGGAGGGATATGGGAAAGGCATCTTTGAGAGGGATCATCTGAATGTTGAACACTGACATAAATGCCAGAGAAGTTAAGGTTGAGTTAGGAGAGGGATGCTGCTTGTCTACATTGGTGTCTGTCAGGACACTTTGTCCTGATGTCACTCCTCTTGTACAGGAAGTTTTTAAATGCTGCTTTTCCACCTTTTCTAGTTTGAAATTGTATTGAATTGAAACAAGCCTTCAGTGCTTTGTTTCCAAGACAGCCTTGGAAAAATGTCTAACTTCACAGCTGACTTGTGCAGCAGTGAGGCTCTTGTAGGGTACCATGGCTGCGGCACACTCATGGACTAGGAATTTATTTGTGTAGACAGGTAATAGGTTCCACTGCTGCTGTCTTCTGTTGCTGCAGGTTGGAGAGTTTTCTGCAGAGTTCACTGCAGAAACTAACCAAGCCACTTTGAATCGGAAGCAAATTACTTTTAGCAGTGTGAGCAGAAAATCAATTGCCACTCACCCGGGTTGTCATCTTATATATGTGCCAATTCAGTACTGTATGTTGACAATTGTTTTTCATGCTCCTCCCCTGACCCGTGGTTTAGTTTTGCTGCCATGATCTCTCTCCCCCAGCTTTGGGGGGGGGGGGGGGGGGGGGCTTACTTTGCATAATTTAAACTGCCCGCTGAAGAAAAAAATCACTGCTAAGCAGCTTCTGAGGGCAGAACCCGACAGGACTCTCCAACTCTCCAACCCTGCGGTTCCCCATCTCAACTTTCCTGACCCGAAGAAGCAATTTCTAAGCTGGTTTTCTATTCCTGCTGCTCAGAAATAAGGCAACCAAGTGATAGAGACACCGTGGAGATGGAAAATGCCACAGCCCCCTTCAAGGACAACTGAGATGAATCCAGAGCATATTTTAAAAAGCCTGGATAAGGATGACATGTCATGTGCTCCGAATAAACCATCTATGCTCATGTTTTAATGACATTTCAGATAGTGCCTGTCTAGCTACTTGAAAAATCTGTAAATTTAGGGCATAGGATTTTGAAGTTTATTCTTCTGGTAGGGGTTAAAGAGTACTTATTTCAAGCAAGGTTTTTCAAGGGAAATAAATAGATAAGAAAATGCAGCTTAACTTATTTTATGTTGAGAATGGTAGCAAACATGCTTGAAATGTACTGGCTTTTTGTAATGTCACTTTTAAAAAATAAAGATTTTTGCCATTTAAGGGTTTTTTTTTCTCAGAATAGAAATAAATCCCATTTTTCTTCGGTCACAACATGCTTTCTTGTTCTCTTTTTTTTGTTTGTTTGTTTTGTTTTAAGATGTCAATTAGTCATGCAAAGTTTTATAAGTGCATTAACATTCGAGTTTGTACAGAATATTTTTTTAACCAGACACACTCCCCACAGTTCATACCTACAGCTTCTGAAAAACTACATGCCACAGTGATGGTTGAGTTCCTTTTGGAGAAAAAATATTGGCTACCACATGAGCCAGCTCTTGGAGTAAGACCCCCACGATTCTAGATTCCGTCTTACGGTCTGTAAAATTCCTCCTTGATTCCCACTGTGATGAATCCAATAAGAGCAACAGGAAAACATCTTCTAGGAGGAAAAAATCTGTCTCTGGCCCGTGGCTGGTAGATTTGGGAATGAGTGTTGCTTCCCTGAACAGTGTTCTTAGTGAAGCCACGAGCAGCTTCTTTGAAAGTCTAAAACTGGTACCACTTTTTGTCCTTGTATTTCAGCATCACCTAGAGAAATGGGAGAGAGAGAGAAACAAAGGGCTATAAACCACTGCTCTGCCTAGGCGGCACTGCACATCCCCTGGGCCCATTAACTGTCACAAACATGCTAAGTAAAAAAGGGGAGAGCAAGGCAGCAAGCACTTCACTAAGTGTCATCAGGTCTTGAGTCCACTGAGACTTGGTATTTAATTTCATAATCTTTACATTGGAGAAGAAAAAATAAAAATAATTTTACCTGCTGTTGCTGTTCATTGAAAGATTTTTTCCTAAGGAGCTTTAACTACTTTTCTTCTGCAAAAAGTACAGAGGCAAGGGAATAACCAGGAATTTTCTTTTTACTCCTCTAGAAAGAAACTCATCTATGGAGCATAGTAGATATGCCCTGAATATAGAATTTTTTTTGTATTTCAGGGCACGTTCCTTCTGCATATTTGTGCCTCAGACTTAAAGAAGCAAAAAAAAAAAAAAAAAAAAAAGTAAAGGTCTTGTCCAGAGATGTGATGCACGTTAAATGAAAATCAGGCATTTTGGGAAGTATTCTTTTCTGTTGTTTTATCTTCAAGGACAATCATGTGAGTTGATTCCCAGCCTTAACAGCGTGGGACAGAAGATCTTTCCATTTCCAGCTCTAGGCACAGAAGCTGCCTGTTCCAGGCAAGTCCTATTCTACAGAACTGTACCAGTGTTCTAGAAATGTCGTCTTCTTCCCTATAAGATCTTTACAAGTTTCCTATGGAGGCATCCACAGACCTGTTTTCTGCCCTACTGTGTTAGATGTGCTGCACTAAAAAGAAAACCCCACCATAATGAATTAGTGGGAAAGGTGAGAGAGGAGAAGTGCCCTGTTCTGAATTCGGATACTGACAGTGGGGGCTCATTTCTTCTGAAAACACAAAAGGAAGGGGTGTGCAGTGGAGGGTGGGGATTTCTTTGGCATTCCTCTTGTTTTGGAGCAGGAATAAGGGCGTGCCAGTTAAGATGAGTACGCTGACAGCAACGTGACTGGGGGAAGAGCCACGCTTGCCTCTCACGAAGGGAAGCGAAGGCTCAGTTGCAGTGTTGGCAGTTTCTAGTTCTGAGCGGGTGGTGCCAGGGCCCCTACCTCATGTGCATGTTTGGAAAACGCCTCTGCGCTGGCCATCATGCTCGCGGTCTTTTCATCCAGCTCTCCCAGTTTCTGTCCTCTCTCATCAAGGGCAATGCGTGCGCGGGTCAAGTCCCCAATGACTCCTCCCGCGGCACCTCTCACGCCTTCAATGCCACCCGAGCCAGGGATGTGCTGGGCAAGACTGCGAGAGGCTTTTCCTGCTGTGGCTTCACCAACTGCAAAGGAGAAACGGGCAGACAGACAGGAATGAGTTCCTGGCCGTGGCTCTGTCAGTGCTGCTCAGCCTTCAGCTGCAGCCTTGCATTTGATACGCAGATGGCATGCATGGAACACTTTGTTCTGTGCACAGCCACATCTACTCTGCAGTCATGACCTCTCCCCTAGCCCCCAGTTGCTAAAAAAAAAAACCCAAAACCAAACTGCCAAGGTGAAGGATTCATGGGAAGGCAACAGAAGCCCTCCATTTATTTTATTCCCCCTCCCCCATCATCTTTATTTTTTCATCAGTGATCTAAAGCTTGTGTACCACCCCATTCCTAGATGATAAGGGTAGGCAATTTCATGAATTAACTTCTGCCAAAAAAACCACAACCCCACCAACCCAACAAATTACTTACAAAGCTCTTCTCTGTCAAAAGCTTGTCCACTTCCTCCAAAAAGTCCTTTGAGAAAGCCTCTGGTTTGGGCTTCTGGTGTTTCCACGGGAGTAAACAAATCCCCAAGCATGTCCTAGTGAAGGCAGACAAAATTAGTGAGGTGAAAGCAATCCTGGGTGTTTTAGTTGCATTAACAAGCCACATGCTTTGGATCTAATCAGCTAGCTTTGTTCTGTGAATGGTACTGAGTGCTTAACAGCTATGTTTCATGGCAGGCAAATACTGGGGCTAAGTCGACTCACTCACACAGCGAAATATATTTATAAGACATGCAGAGTGACAATACCAGTGATATGATCACACTTTGCTGAGAAACAGCAGAGGTGACACTACAATTGAATAAACAATTTGCTGTGAATGATGTGTTTTGCTTTAGTGATTATCCAGGCAAGCAGGGCAGTCACTTCCTGCTCTCCCTTTATTAGTGTACCCGAGTTCAGCCCTTGCTAGCAGCTCAAGAGTGTGCTGGTTTCTTGTTTGGTTGGGTTTTTCCCTTGTTTTTGATGGTTGGTTTCTTTAAAAACAAGATCCCATTGCCTTCTATACAACCTCCCCTCCTTGGTACTGTGCCTGTTGGCAGTACCATCAGTGATGCTAAACCAGTATGTTTGCTGAAGGCCCTGTCCTGGTGCCAGCCAGATCTTGGAGCAGTCGACCCCCTCAAAAAAATCGCAGGCTCAGATTTATTTGCAGCAGGACTAGGAAAAGAAGGGGGCTCTCCACCATAAAACTGATAAAGCATGCGGTGCTGGCAGCGCTTGAAACCAGCGAGGCTGTGCACGCTGGGAACAGTTGCTGCCCTGTTGCTGAGCTCTGTGTTTGCTCATCCAGGCCTGGACGGGCAGATACGGCTGTTGCTGGGCTCCGGGGAGTGCTGCAGAGCGCTAGGACAACGCTGCCACTCGCACTCGCTGCTCCTCTGCACAGGCACCTGCTCGGCTCTGCCAAGAAAAATGACTGCAGCCCTTCCAGGCTCTCGCAAAGCCTGGGCTTTGTTTTCCTAGGTAGCAGTTAATACTGGGTCAGCTGCTTTGTGTCCACATATAATGACTATGCGAGCCTTTTACTGTCCTCTTTTTTACTGTCCTCTTGGCATAAAAGCCAAGACATGAGCAGCCACCCTCCAGCAGTACAGAGATGCAAGGGCTGTGCTTTCCTCTGGTTGGTTGTGGTAGGATGCTATTAAGGTTAATAAAAGAAATCTAGCTTGTACCAGCCTCTCACTATAGGTCCACATTCTAAGATACATTTGATCGACCCTTTTGATCATGTTCAAATTGGTTCCCTGCAAAATAAGCTCTGATGTGCCGAAGGTTTGTGTACAACGCTCACTCAGTGCTTTTTCAGACTTGAAGCAGACAGCGCTGGGATGCGAGTTGAGCTGCTCAGCACGTGTCCTTCCCTGGGGCATCATGAGAGCTGGCAGGACCATTTCTTTTACCTTTCTATCCTAGTTCATTGCTAATTATATAACCTAGAACTTACTCCTCCTCTTTTTGTTTTTTTTTCTTCCCCTTTCATTACTCATCTTTCTCCTTGTAACCTCTCTCGGTTCCTCCTCTTCAATAAATGACATCTTAATTTGCATTTTCTTTGTAAAAAGAACAGTCAGCCCAAATCTAACATTGTAAAGAAAGACCTTTGGCTCAAAATAAATTATTTTAATTAGACCATTTCTATAGCTACTGTATTTTAATGTGCAGTGGGAAATGCTTTCCTCATGTGGAAGAAGGGGAGTACCAATTATCGGCATAAAAACAATGGTAAATAATTTAAAAACATATCAAAACAGAGCATATTTTTTTTTATACTAACCACACTGGTTTGCCTCCTGCTTCCACCTATCTACTGAAAGCTGCAGGTATGGAGAAATTGTTAGAGTTAAACCAAACATTTTATAAAAATATGGGAAGGAATCAATATCGTCACGGAGGCAGTTGCTGTGTGGTCGGACACGTGCCGGTACCAACTGCTGTAGCTGGTCTCCATTTGTAGCTTCCCCTTCTTTCCCTTCAGTCATTTTTAACAGTTGGTCTTTCACGTGGTAGGACTTTGAGAAGCAGGCTGAGAAGAGTCCCATTTGGCACAAACCCACCCCTGCTCAGAGCCAGCAGAGGTTGCAATGGCGAGTGGGCCGGCTGTAGGCTCGGGCCACCCCTTAGGCCGCAGAACCAAGGTGATGGTGCCGTGAAAAAGTCCGGCCGGCAGCAGAGCGTTCAGCCTCTCTGCTGCTTCGGCATCGTTCAGGCGGGGCAGGCAGATAGGAACATGTCTGCCCTGCTCCCACAGCGCAGCCTTCACTTCAAATATGGAAAACGAGCAGTAAACACGTGGCAATTTACATCTGATGAGTCAGGCCGCGGGCCCGCCTCCGCAAGGAAAAAAAGGCACCCGAGCAAGGGTTTGAGTCCTACCTGCAGGTTGTCACACATCTCCTGGCTGTACGTCAGGCGCTGGATCTCTGTGGGAGAGCTGAGATACAAAGCTTGCCCTTCATTAGTGAAACAAAAGGTCCGTGCTATCCTCATGTCTGTCACGGGCAAATAGTTGAGGTCCAGCAGCGGGCGAAGGCTGGGCAAGCTGAAGAGAAGCAGGTACCTGGGTTAGTCACCGGTTGCCACACGTGGTGCGCCTGCTCTGCGGCTGCATTTTAAACCAACATTGAAGTTTATGCTTTTCCTAACTGGAATAGTTAAAGTGTAGCTCCAAGCTGAAAAATTCCGCCATGAACACATGCTGCCTGTTTCCTTGCATAGAGAAGCGTCAGCTGCCTTGCCTCAATGAGCTGGCTGGATCTGGGATGCGCACGTGGCACGGTCTGGCCTGTGCATGTGGCTGGGCAGCCTGCAGGGTAAGGCCTGTACCCAGATATCGTGTGGGCATGGCAGGGCCATGCTTGCACCCTGCAGACAAAGGCTCCAGCATTGCCTTTGCTGTCACAGACCCATAGAATGGCTTGAGTTGGAAGAGATCTCCATGATCACCTAGTTCCAACCCCCCTGCCTTAGGCAGGGACACCTCCCACTAGAGCAGGTTGCTCAGAGTCTCATCCAGCCTGGGCTTAAAACACTCCCAGGAATGAGGTGTCGACAACTTCTCTGGGCAACCTGTTCCACTGTCTCACCACCCTCATAGTAAAGAACTTCTTCCTGATGTCCAATCTAAATCTATCCTGCTTTAGTTTAAAACCATTGCCCCTTGTTCTATCACCACATGCCCTTATAAAAAGCCCCTCCTCCAGCTACTCCTGACTTGGCATTTTGGATGGCACCTTCCCAAATAATTTCCCCAGACTGGGGAAAGGGAGTGCAGCAAGCTGAGGGCACAGGGCTTCTGCACAGCCACAAATCTGGTGGAGATGACAAAGAAGGGAAACCAGGCACGTTGAGTGAGAGAAAAAATCTTCCAAAACGGTGAGAATGGGACTTGGTACTTACTTCACACTGGATAAACAGAACCCTTTCTGTGCCTGACTTTCTCTATAGTCCTCTATACCTGACTGACCGTAACTGAGCAAAATTATCACTGTTTTCTTTTATGATAGGGAAACATCAGCCAACAGTTGTCACGGGTTGGGGGATTACAATCAAATAAAGGAGTTTGCTTTGCTGTGCAGCTCCACATGGAGACAGGCCATGGACCGGCTACGGCAGCAGGCAAGGCAAGGCATTAAATGCAGAGCAAACACAAGCGGACTATGATGGCACTGTGCCACCTCTCTGCTTAATTTTGCCACAAGATTAGTTAGATAAGTACCTCAGTGTCATGATGTGCCCATTGGCACAAAAGCACGCCAGACAGACGCTGTTACAGAGGGTGACCACATCTGCTCGCAATAAAAAGGACGTTTCGGTGATGTTGTGGACATAAAGACATGTTTGGGAAGGCAATGAGAAGACTTTGGCTTGTTTTTCTGAACAAATGACTGCAAATTGATGATCACCCATATCCTGGGAGGAGGAAGGGGAATGCATGACAAGTTTCCTTTTTCTTGTTTTTTCACCGTCATCAGCACCGTGTGGGTCCCTCCATACTTCATATGGTGGATGTGTCAGCGTCCCCATGCAGTCCAAGCACGCGAAGGTCAGCACGGCTCCTTTCAGTGTCAGAACTGTGCCTGCAAAATATGATTTCCTCTCACTGGCACTGACACCACAATTAAACTGGTTGTCAGTACTGTGACATCCAGCTTTTGTAAACAGAGCAAACGGGCTGATCTAGCCAAGGCCGCAAGTCTCCCTTGCTCAGTTCATCCTGATCACAAAAGAAAGAAAATGCATGGGCTGTCGCTAATGACAAGCTCTCAGGCAGCCTATATCAAATAATCCATAAAATACGTGCTTTTAAATACGACAAAGATAAGCTGTTGTTTACGTTATGCTAGGAGAGTATTTATTCCCCAGCAGTAAAATGGCTTTCCTTAATCTGGTGACCTTCCAGCATTATTTTTCTGAGCAAACTGGGAGTAGGAAACCTCTATTTTGGTGCATCCTCCCATTTTTGCAGTTATTTTGCTTTAAAAATCCTAAGTGCATACTGCTTCTCCTCGGCCCTGACCTCTCTCGGCCCTCTGTTCTCTTGGCTACACCATCTGTCACTCACTCGGCCGAGGATCTCTCCTGGTACATCAACCTGCCAACATTTGCGCTTCCTTTCCTTGAACTCCCTTCTGCCTCTCTGCAGCTTTCTGATAGTCAAACCGTTCGCAGCATCCCAGATTGGATCGCATCAGAACTGTACCGAGGACAGCGATTTTACAGCCTGAGGGAACTCTAATTTCTCTGCCCTCAGAGGAAACAGGTAACTTCCCACGCAACGCGAGGCAAGCTTCAGCAATACCACACCCAAAGCGGCTCAGTTCACGAAGCTGTGGGTCTCTCACGGGCATCTTTATTTACCTGCGTGCCCTCTACGTAGTGAGTGACCGTGGCTTGGTGCGCGGTACTGAGAACTTTCTGCCCCAACGGCCATACAGAATCATGCAGTTATTCCCCGTGTCGCACCAAGACGGACGATAGAAAGGAAGCGAGCTGCGCTCTTACCACTTGGCGATACCATGACTGGCTCGGACTGCCGTAAATCGTCGCTAGCTGGCAGGTTAAGGGAGAGGATTAAGACCATACCGAGGCCCGTCCCGACCCAGAGACAGGGGGAGACAGCGGAGTCATTCTTCCGGGCAAAGGACTCCATGAAGTACAAAGCAGTAATCGCCTCCTTCGAGTCCCTGTCGATGCTGGACACGCTGGAGCTTCGGGAACGGCTGAAGGAGTTTTCCCTATTTTCTGCATAAATAAAGACAAGCGCACGGGCATGAATTGGCAATTCCAGAAGAGGCACAAGCCTGCAGCAAATACAAACACCCTGCAGAGGACAGAAAATAAAGAGTTTTTGTAACCTGAGCAAACATTCTGATACTAGCGCGATACCGGCTTGCTGCCAGCGTATAAATAAGTGTGGAAAATGCTGTCAGACCTCATCAGTTAGATCTGCATTAGGAATAGCTGCTTATTATGGAGATTAGCATAGACTAATTAGAATTTACAACAGTCTTAGCTCAAAGGACTTGTTCTAAATAGCATGAAATAATTTTAGATGCATATGTTACCAATGCGTTTAAAATTAATCCATGTATCTCATTGCTGCAGGACATGACAGGAGACCATCACCAATTTCAGAGCACATGTCCTCTGCTCTGCTCTTGTTTCCATCGCTAGGATGTTCCTAGCGCTGCATTCGCAGCCGTCGCTTATTGTCAAGCTATTGATAGCTGCTGGCTGGGGAAAAGACACCCACTGCTGAACCGATCCCGGCATTCAAAACATCTCGGGGTACAGATCAACTCTGGCTTCCCAGGGAGGGAAGCGTGAAACCTGCTCTGTGCCCTTGGCAACAACCGCACAGTGAGCCAGCGCTGACTGGGTCATCGAGCCTAAACTTCAGCAGGCACCAGCAAGAGCCAGGCAGAGACAGAGCCGCCTCTTCCTTGCTGCGAACACACGGGTATGGAACGCAATCTCTGAACTTTCCAGAGAAGAAAAACCAACAACCAGGGTCTGACAGCTGTAGGGCTGTGGATCTCCCTGTGCTTTGCTCTGCAGGAAGCACAAAGGACCTGGCATTAGCCGGAACCGTTGGTGGCAAAGCACTGGAGACTACAGAGCACACCGGGGCTAAGAAGTTATTGAACAGCAAAGGAGCCAGAGGGAAAAAGAGAGTAGGGTTGGCTGATGGCACGGTCTTTGCAAAACAATTGTGCCAGCGCTGCTGTCTACCAACCTGCAGTCAGAAACAGCGCTGGAGCATTGGGAACCTCGCGTGCTCTTCTGCAACAGTAACAACTAGAGGAACTGGAAGTTCTAGAGATGGAGAAATAGTTGAAGCTATAGGACCTGAGACAGAAGGCTCGTTTCTGAACCTATAATTATGAGTCTGGTACGAAATTATCCTTCATACAGCTCAGAAGACAGCTGTCTCTTCAGAGCCTGTAGAAATGTCTCAAAAGAGGAATCCGTTTTGCCATGGTTGAAGAACAACATTAGAAAAAAGGACTTTCTCCTGCACTCCAACCTAAAACTGGGCTAAGCCTCGCATTGTTTACGTGGTTCCTGCTCTCCACCAGATGCAGCAGTTTCACTGGTGAATCTCTTCCTCAGATAATGTGCTGCAGCATTGTATTCCCCTACCCATATGACTCAATGTCAACTGCTGAAATTGTCCTCTTCATGGGAACTACCTGGGATAGACTGGAGAGAACCACAGCAAAGCACTACTGGAACCACACCAGTGTGAAGTGCTACTACATATGCTGCCTTAAAAACTGGCAAGCAGGGATGGGGCCAGATTCTCCTGCTGCTTTTTGACACTTGAGCCAGCTTCTGTTCTTTGAGGGCATCCATAACTTGTCAAAGAGGAGCTTCTCAGGGTAGCTGTCCATGGCACTTCAGTCCCACTCACATGGATGAGACACTTACGTCTACTTGAACTTCCAAGTACTGCCCTCACCCCGTTCCACCTTCATGTAGGCACTGTTGTAGCTCTCTAGTACTGCTAAATACAGCTGCATGAAACTGGGATTGTTTATTCATGTGCAAACACAGCTTCTAATACCTTGAGAATTAGTGTCTCACACAACCCCAAGCACTTTGTACTTCTCCTGCAGTGGACTGGTTGGCCCAGCTCCTTCCTAAGCACAGTGACAGCTGCCAGGTAAAGAAGGGGAAGACAGTAATTTCAAGGCAGAGATCATCAGGGCTCCATACACACACACACACACACACACACACAGATATTTCCGCCCCCCCCCCCAAAGGGTACCTAATTTCAAAAAAAATGTTATTATGTAATTAATTTTCTCTTTAACTGGTGTATTAATATCACAGTCACATAAAATTCAAATACGGTGGTGCTCAAAGTGAGAAAGATGTTGAAAGGACAAATGCAGATAGTGTAGGCGACATATACAGAACTTAAAATACACGATGTGGCATTTGCATGTGTCATCAAGCTTTCTCCCTCCCTAAATTAACAAGAAATGTTCCTCACTCCTGAGCAGTGCAGTTAACTAATACATCTTTGAAGAACTGACGCTTACAGACATAAGCTTTGGGATGCTTTTGGGAACATACTGTTCCAGTTTCTATTAAATACCCAACTCAAACTGATGTTCTAAAGACCAGCATGACATATGTCAAAATTTGATGTCATTAAACGTATCTGGACCGCAAACCAAAACCCATGAAAGGCTGCAATCACTATGTAACTTTATTAGCTAGCTCTAAAGCAAGGTAGAAATCTCTTCCCATATTTCAGGATAAAATTTAGTTTAGGCCTAGTCCCTGGGACTGCTTTCTCAAAGAGATTATGCCCCAAATTCCCTATTTAGAAACCACTACACCATACCCTAAAACATACAGCCATTTGCGGGGGGATTTTAAAAGCAAAAGCATTATTATCTGCAGTCAGTGCATTTCCAAAAGCTGCATTCCACGGGTTAAGGCCACACAATGTAAACACCACTGCTCTCCTAACAGTACTCCCACTTGCTTCAACATGTTTTCATTCAGCCCTGTCCTATGCACGCTTTGGGTTAGTGAGATGCAGATGGATACTTCAGGAACCAGCTTCCTTCATAACACACTGGCCTGTTTGTTAAACTCCAGCTACGAGCAGCAGCGTACAAATAGAAGGCTTCTGATTTAACAGCAACGGCTCAACCTCTAACTTGCTACCCACCTCGCCAACAAGAGACACACAGGACACTTGAACTCACATGCCAGGATGAAGAACGAAGCCGGTGTTCTCAAGTCTTACCTTTGGTCATCCACGCGTGAGCAGTACAGTGACGCTCGTCGTGTGAGAACGTACTGATTCCATGTAATTTATTATTTATATGACAACAGGAAATGAGAGGAGGAGAGGTGTGGAAAATTTCCATAAAAACCTCATATGGTTTTCAGT
>WUAM01000292.1:1668178-1772931 GCA_024336885.1 Actenoides hombroni
AAGTAAAACTGGAATTTCCTCACTTTCCCATGGAAGCAAAAAAAGAAAAAAGGAAAAAAAAAAAAAAAAAAAAGAAAAAAGAGGGAGGATATTAATGAAAATATGTATGCCTTCTTCAGGGAATGTTCTGACTTCTCCATTCTCACAGGCAGCAAAGGCTTTCTAAGGGAAAGACATCCTCACCTATCATCCCTTCCAAGAAATTGTCATTGTGATTATTCTGAACTAGAAGAGCTAGCGCTAACACAGAAGCATAAAGCAATTTTCTTTTTGAAGTCAGTAATCATGAAAGTAAAAGTATCACTTGCTATGAGGAATGAAAAAAAAAAATACCCCAAACAACCAAACCCTAGCACTGCAAATGTTTACACTGAGCACTGAAGAGTTTAGCGATCGACTGTCAGATTCTCAGATGCTATTTATAGGTCCTTCCCTGGTTTTAACACACTGAGTCATTGATCTGCTTATAAAACATACAGAAAAATCAACCTGTTTTGATATGGAAATTGATAGGTTTTGGAAACAAAGTTAAATGGTTTATATTCTCCTCACCTGGAGATTTCTAAGTTTTATTCCCAAATATCAGACCTAACAGAACCTAATGAAACTGTTAAAACATTTGCCAGTTTAAGGATCATCTTCTTTAAAATTGAAGAGCAATCTGTCACTTTAAAAATGATATAGTCAGGAAAGCATGCAAAGCTCTGAATGCCAGTGCAAGCACACAGTAAAGGAACTGTACTTCAAACATGGATTTGCACACAGTAACATCTTAGAGACAGGGAAACTGGACCATATTACTGATGGCAATGCTTCAGCAACACACAGGAGAAAGGTGCAGGAAGTAGCACTGCAGGGTTTTCACACATTTAAGGACACGGCATGTTAGCTTGGCTAAAACCATTTGCAAACACGTTCTTATAGCACCACTTTAAAGCTGCATTCCACATACAGCACTTCACTAGAAAGTAGCAGAAGTCATTTTAAGCACAAAAAATACAATAATAATCTGGAATTTTACTGTGAACTTTTTCCTACCGGATCAACACAAATAAGTATCCCTAAAACTGTGATGAAAAAGCCTGTGAATATACTGCTTGGAGAGAATTCCAAGTAGGGTGGCTATGTCTGTGCTTACAGAGAGCTCACAGCTGTGGGATGCTTGACCCTCCCTGTCCCAAGTGCTCAAATGTATTGCCCTGAAGGTGCTACAGTTACAGCAGCGTAACCTGAATGGCTTTATGGAACCATCCTGGTACAAGACTGGTGTAAAATGATGGCAAATAAAGACCTGAAAGAGAAAATAGATCAAGTCATCAGACTTGAATCTTTATTTTGATATTTACAGAATATGGCAAAATTCCAGCTTAGTTTTTAGTTCAGCATGTTTTACAAACAGAAGGGAGCTGTCAGGGCAGAACTGTGCTTCATGTAGAAGTAAGCATTTTTATAGAAAGATAAAAATGTGAGAGATCTTTACAGTGAGTAATCTATCACCCTTCCGTATTCAATCATATGAATCACTTCCCTTGACTTAAAACAAGCAAACTGTCTTCACATTCATATCACTAAGAGGTCAATTTGGATATAGATTGTAAGTTTGGACATACATTTTTTAATCAAAGCCATCACAATTCTCTAGAACTTAAATCCCAACCTAAAATACCTGGTTTGCTGAAGCGTCTTTCATAACATTGATGGCTTGGGAAAGAATAGTATAGTATATACTTTTCATATGTGGAAGTACCCAAGAATTATAGAATAAAGTTATAGAATTACAGAATTATAGAATAAAATTATAGAATAAAAACCTCAGGATCATTAAATAACAAAGTAAAAATAGCTAATGTTATAATGAAGCAAGGGAAAGCCTTTTAAAGGACTCTTTTTTCCTCTGATAGATCCTCTGCTTGTGTAACTGAAATGTAGTTAGAAAAGTTTTGCTTTAAAAAGCCCTTTAGGAGCAGCTATTATCACAGAACTTGAGCAATCTCAGAATGTTCTGATGCTTTTCTCTAGTCTCTAAACATAGCAGCCCACCATGTATTCCATTCTGCCATAGAAGTACCAGGCATCACCCAATGGTGTGTTTCACTTCCAAAAGTGTTTCAAAAATTATTTCAGATTGTAGAAAATCAGATTTTGTTGATCTGAAGCGATTGCTAGAGAGCAGAAAGATGCTAAACTTGAGCATCCAATGCAAAACACACACTCCAGATTCAACATGCCCAGAGCACAGTGTGAAATTAGCTTAATTTGGAATGAAATCACCATTTAAATTAAAACTGACCAGAAATTCAGTGAAATGGAAGAAGAAAAATTTTATTCAGTTGGTTGCTTTAATAAAAATACAACTTTGCAGATTTCTGTAAGAAAACAAGTGTGTAACAGCATCCTAGGAGAACCTGACCGAAAGCGTACTCCAAGGAAAAACCAAGCATGAACTCTACCTAGCCCAGTAGGGTTGGTATTTAGGCACCAGCAGCTCCCATGCATTCATGCAAGGCTCTTCTCCATTTCTTACCAGGCCTTTCCTGGCCATTAGACATGCTCTTTTGGAACGTACCTCAGTCTTTAGACAACCTCGCCCACTGATTTTTTCTAGGGACATAGGGCATTGTAAGCTCTGTCGTGACCAGATTTAGGAAGACACACATTTACACTTCACTTAAACGTCCAAGAGAAACCAGCGGTTACATTTGACAAAGATTATGATTCATTCTAAATGACAACAGCTCCTCTGACTTTTTGCAGTCTAGTGGCTGTAGTACTCAGCAGAAAACTGGAGGCCATAAGCTGTAGGCACAAATCAGTCTAAGAGGACCAATTCCATCCACCCATGCTCTTCTGCATCTGTGGCCACAAGGTATAATGAGGAACAGCATTCTTCATGTCTCCCCTAGAAGCTGAGCCCCACATGAGGGGCAGAGCCCCAGGTTTGAGAGGCAGGGCCTCGTGTTTCTGTCCCTTCCAGTCCTACTTTTATTTACTGTGGACCTAATATAAAATAAGAACATGTTCTGGGGAGCTTGAACACCATTGCTAGGATCTAGAAACCGAGCTCCCTCTTCCGTAACAACCTACTTCTTATGCATGACTTCCTGGGCAAGTGGCATCCCCCATCTATTTGGTTAGGGCATCCACTCTCAGAACCACTCTTTCTCAGACTGCATCCTAAAGGGATGGATTGAAGTAGGTGGGCTTACCCCCAGCACAAGTTGCCATTATTTTGGAGGCGCCTGTGTCACAGGCAGTCCGGGCTTTGCCCCTTGCTCACCTTCAAAAAAATAAATCTCTCTACATCTACTTTCTAAGTGGAAGCAGAAAAAAAGGGAAGGCTTTTATTTTATCTACAGTAGAAAACAAACATCCGCACACTCATCTCCACCATAACCGAAAAAGATCTTAACACTGTGCACAAGTCACTCCTGGGAACAGTTCTATTCCCCCAAGAATAATCAATCTATGGATCTTACAGCTCCGTATTCAAATGGAGTACTTTGAAAACCTGACAGAAGATGCAGGAATATCCCTCCTTGGGACACTTGCTTTTTTGGTGCCAAATGTTTTATTAAAGCCATGAAGAATTTGCAGTTCAGAAATCCCTGAGTTTGCAGTGCCCATTAGACCAGAAGTGCTGTGATTTTGCTAAATACAGGGAAGAATAATTTCAACTTACTAATAACTTCTTTTTTAATTTGAATAAAACTATCTGCATTAAGGAACAGATTTCTAGATATAGAACAGGTCCCCTATGCAACATTTTTATCTGCTTCTCTGCACAGACAAGAAGGTGGCGAGCTGAGCAGTTAGTGGAGACTGTGGCTTACCATAGTGTTTCCAAGCTATTTCCTATTATATTATTCTTACTGTTACTAGTTGCAATGATGCAACTTCAAATGCTAACAAAATCGAAATTATTTACAAGCAGAACTAACACCGTAATTCCCTAACTGTGAAATAAATAAAAAAACCTTTCAAGGCAAGGGCTTTTCCATCTACTCTGGAAGCCTTCCTGTGTGAGCCATGGCACTGAAGGGCCACATGAAGCGTGGTCCCATGACTGCTGCCCAGTGGATCAGGTTAAGTGTCAGTTCTGCTGGCTGCTTGGTCAAGGAAGTTTACCAGAAAGGATCCACTCTTGCAATATAGAGAGGCATCCCAAAGGTAATGCAGTGGAGAGTATGAGCTGTTCTGAAAACCTGCCAGAGATATAATCACCTCCTCAGAGAATCCACTTTTGTGGTTAACTACCCTTGTGATCACAATGAGTCCCCTGCCATCTCCCTAAAGGCAGGCCTCTGCCTTAGCAATTTATGTCCATTTCTCATCCTGTCCTTTTCTCAGCAGACATGGACAGCAGAGTATTCCCTCCCCTCTGTAGTACCCTGCCATGCATTTGAAAACTTTTCTGCTTTTTCTTTGGTATTTCATCTAGGTCAAGAATTTTATCTAGATCTTTCCTTGAAGGCTTAGGAACCCCTACTTTTGAAAACTGCAGTGATCATCTTCCAGGCCATCAGCACTTAGTTTGTGCCCATGTGTGGGCTTCAGACCCAGCAGGCCCAAGAACAAAGGAGCCAATGATAAAACCATGAATAATGGTTTTCATAAATGAAAATCGCCCTCTTCTTCCCCAGCATGGGAAGGAAACCTAACAGTCACAGTTACTCATCCGGTCCAAACAAAGCCAATGTGCTATATACTGGATAGCACGGTACAGCCAGAACTGACATCAGAAAAATTGACAGACATTGTGTAGAAGTTACATACGAAATACTGCAACACAGAGCATGACATCAGCTGAGCCTCGTTCCTCAGGCTGCAGACTTTTTATAAGATAACCAGTCCGTACTGTATTTCCAAGGCCCTGACTACAGCACAATGGATTTTTGAAAGCAAATGTCAGCCCTTCTCTGTGGCTTCACACACATATTTACAGGCTAATACTGATTAAGTTACAGATTGATCCTAAGACTTTGGAAACCTCAGTACAGAAACAAAGACCAAAGTAACAGGCTGACATATATACACAGAAAATTATTGTAAAATTTGCTAAATCTAAAAGCCAAACCAAAAGTCTCAAAAAAACTCAGCACCCTAGAATGCCAAAAACCTAAATGAAAATCCAGAAGGAAAAAATCGTGAAGCTTCTGCCAGGCTCTCTACAAGGCTTATTATGGTGTTCCTCACAAATACTTTTGAATAATAGAAGAAGTTTAAAGTGTATATACCCAAATACTACCCATTTCCAGATACAAGGAAGAAATTCTTTACTGTGAAGGTGATGAGACACTGAAACAGGTTGCCCAGAGAAGTTGTGGATGCCCTATTCCTAGAAGTGTTCAAGGCCAGGTTGGGTGGGGCTTTGAGAAACCTGGTCTAGCGGGAGGTGTCCCTGCCTGTGGCAGGGGGATTGGACCTTCCAACTCAAGCCATTCTGTGGTTATAAACAAATTGGACAAACTCATGCAAGAAACAAAACACCTTACCCATTCTATATGCAGATGCAAAAGAAAATCTTCAAGTATAAAAGTATACTGGATCTATTAAAATGGAAATTTTACTGTACTTGCCATAGAATTTTTGATAAGGCCATTAAAGATAATGACTACATATTCTGCAGTGGTTCATTTTGCCAGCTCACAGTGACATTTTAATTCAATACTAAATTTTAACTATGTATAATCAAAGACTTAATCCAAAAGCTGAGGTTATGCTGAAACGGAATTATTTTAAAGAAAAGCTAAAGCAAATGCAAAGACTCCGATCTTAGCATTCCTAGACAATTACAATGTACAACAAATCCTTGTTAGTATTCCTCATTCAGATACAAGTTTGTAGGAGTAAAATCTAAATAGTCTTTCTAGTCAAGGGTGATTAATCTGCTCTAGTTAAAATCTACATCATTGGAAATAAAAAAAAATTAAAAAGGAAAGACTGTTCTCTATCACTGCTGGTGGGAGTAAATAGATTTCCAAAGATCTTATCTCAAAGGAAAAACTTCACTCTGCCTTTGCTTTCTTTCTAAGACGTATGATATAACCACCTATGGACATACAGAGTGCTCCAATTTCTGTGTCAATACAGGCAAGAAGGAAAAAACTGGTAGGGTCTGCCAGCACAAGCTCTCGATGGCAAGTAGAAAGTCATGGCAGAGAGACTCTTTTGGAGAATGCAAACTGCCTCAGAAAAGCAATAACCAAATAGTATCAAATCTGAAAGACTTCTCAGAGATAATTTGTTAAAGCAAAGAGGACTGCACGCCAGCAAATCCGTGCACACATCCACATACCCACCAGCTATACAAGTATTACCGCACTAAGTTCCCTCCCACAACAATTTTATTTTTATTCTTTAACATCACTGTTTTATTTAATTGAGTGTTTTCTTCAATCTAAAATTGCAATTTAAAATGTGACTGAAGGACAGCTTCTGTTTTCCTGTGAAGAAAGAGAGCAGATGTTTTGGGCCTATTAATCTCCACTGAAGTTCTTGATCAGGCTGGGATCTCTGCTGTTATAGCTGGAAAGGGGGATTTAAGGAGTTTTAACAACTATGCAGTATTAGCTCTGAGACTGAGATGGGCTGTTTTGGATCTGTGTGACAGGACAGAAGGCAAGCCAGGTGGGGATACACATTTTCCAAAAAGAAGCTACACAAAAGGTTAATATACTCCCTTTTTCAGTGTTTCTTCAAGGACACCTGCAGACAAAACAGGGTGCTAAGTTGGAGCCCAGAGCTGGAACAGACCCCAAGACGTGATCAGTGCAAACAGCTACAGCCTGCAAGAAAATCCACTAAGCTTGAAGACAAAACACATTCTTTTTCTACAGAATGTTATCATGGGACAGAATCTCTGTAAGGGTTTTCTTGAATAAGAATAATCTGCATTCATACACTTTTTATTTATTTATTTATTGCTGTCAATATTTAAAGCACAATGTTAACTTGAAAATAAAAGAAGTAATTTACACTATGTACAAGAAAGTCTTCTCAAGAAGTGTAATCACTAACTACTAAAATCTCAACAACTTCTGGTCAGAAAAGGACTAGAAGATGTTTAGAATCTAGAAGCTCAGCAGTGGAATTGTCTATATATGTGGCTTTGTTTACAATGCAAATAATTTCTTGCATATGACTGCAAGGAAGAAAGACCTTAATCAAAAGGATGTGAAAATAAGATTGTATAGAATCAATAATATGCAACTAAGGACTTGTAAAGTTCTAATTTCTTGCTAAAATTAGATATGTAATATTGAGCAACTACAGAATTAATTAGTATAGCTGTGAGAATAATGCATTTTTGAGGCCAGAAGATACTAGAGGACATATAACATTTCAAATAGCATAAAGAGTATTTGAGAAGTGCTTCATTAAATGCCTGGGTAATTCTTGACAAAAATATAAATGTAACAAGTTATTTGATCTAGATACTAGCGTTTTGGGGGGAAAAAAGCGACCCAGACTTTTTAACTGAGAATACCAGTAATCTTTAGTTTGGAAGAAATCTACTTTAGAGCTTTTCAAGCTTTTCCATGTTAGATGAGGATACTGGGAAAGACATAGGTTAAGCAGTAACAGTAACCACATATGCATAGACACCACCTCTCTGCTACTGTTACTTGGCTTTTGGTTATTCTTCTGTCAGTGAGGAAGAAACATCAGCACTTTATGAAACTGAACAGTCTGCAATATTTTGACCAGCAGAAAACAAGACGCCCCCTTCTCTCCATTTTCTTCCTATGATTCATCATTGCAAAGGCATTTTTCATCAAATGTTTTTCTATATCAGGAATCCTTCTGCACATGTAAAGAGGTAAGAGTCATCAAAATCTTGACAATCAGCTAACGGAACAGAAGTCAGAAGAATTTATTGTGTGAAAGTTGCTTGAAATTACACTTGATGAATATGCTGGAAATACAGTTCCTATTTTACCAAAGGATCAGATATAAATAAGTAGATTTTGAAATCCAATGCTAGAGTAGAAGAAAGATTTATTATTCTAATAGCTATCTTATCATTAGGCAACAAAATGTTTTATCTTTTTAATCAAAACAATTAGAAAAAGTAGTAAAGAGCAGGAACTGGAAGCATTATTAAAATGTCTCCAAGTGTTATCAGTACCTCAGAGGCAGGCTTAAAAAAAGGTAAGAATCAGCTACCCACAAACAAAGGCTTTTTAAATTTTTTTTTAATGTGTAAAAAGTGCTTAACAGTACTGAGATAGCAATCTCAAATCAAAATTCTACTCAGGTGCAATAATAAAATCCTACCAAATACTAACCTGAAGTGCTACCTCTCTAGCGAGGACATAAAATATGTATCTTGATTCACCACATGAGAATATATATATATAGAGAGAAAAAAAATCATATTCTTGTCAATACATCTATTGTTTATTGCAGTATATACTGCTAAGTAGCCAAGAAGTTCTCAGCACAGAGAGGATTTTTTTTGTTTTATTTCAGAACAGCCCAACCAGAAGGTTTTGATCAAGGCCAGTTCCACATTTTGGAGAGAATGCCTATTTTCAGTATATACTTTCTCAAACTTTATCACTTTTCATCTTTCGTCTCTCTCACTCTCCTCCCTAATCCCAGCCTAAGAATCTTCTAAGGATTATACCACTTTCCACCATATTATTTATCATAAAAGCCTTCTTAGGAATAAATTAAACCAATTGCCAAAACAATAGGTCTAGAAATTCAAGATGCATGAAGAATAGCGGAATGTCAGTCATTCCAGACACATCAGTTGAGACAGAAGTCAAAAAGACTAATAGCACAGGCATCTAAAAGAAAATTTAGACAAGTTGGACAGATGGCTTTTAATGAGAGAATATAAATAATCAGAAAATTATTTTAGTCTATGGACCTGCCGAAAGATGAGTTGTACACAAACTCACACGCTCAAGGACAAACCCAAACCATGCACCCCATAACACTACATGTTAGTAAAAATTACTCTAAAGGATGTTCAGCTCAAGAGTCATTTCACTGACCTTACTGAGAGTTGCAATACCATAGAAGTTACACCACTAAACAGGGATTTTTTTATATCACTTACTTTAATTTACTCCATGCCCCTGAAAGGAACTTAGATGACTATCTCTAGAAAGAGATAGACTTTAGTATTAAACTTGATAAGTATTAGTGATGAACACTAGAAAGTGAATATTTCATGATATGGATATTCAGAAAGCATCATCATGCCATCAAAAGTATCACTGTATTACTAAATTTTTTGTACGCAAGAGTCAGTGGGACCTTAGGGGGTTGTAGGTTCTGCCTGCCAGTGACACTACTTACTCTCAGAGAAAGGGAGGGAAAAAGAAAAGAAGAAGAATAAAAGAATTAGTTAGTACCATGGCCTGTTTTTGTACAAGTAGTGCTGATCTTGCAGCAGTATCTGCATACAAGAATCCCAGAAGAGTTTGAAACTACGTAAGATGAAGAAGAATGCACAGCAGTAGAAGCTACTGTGGTAGTGATGTATTTTCCACCACAAGCTATTCCACTATCATATGACAATGGTACTTACCATATTTGTTTGCATAAAGAGAGGTAGCTGAAAGGGTTATGTTATGTTCATCATCAGTAACTAGTGTGGAGTTAAAAATGGTGATTACGCAGATGAAAACTGCCTGGGAATTTATAAAAAAAACCTCAGAGTTCTGTAAATCTGCTTTACACAGGAGCCATTAATTAATCCAAGTTAGAATTGAAATATATAATAGGTTTAGTATTTAAACAGGATTACTTCTTATAACTGATTGCTGAGGATTACACTTTGTCATATGCTATACGAAGCCCACAATGCAATTTAACATTTTTGCTGTTCAGCCCATGACTTAATCTTTGAAGAGTCCATGATATTGTAACATTCTTCTAAGGGAGAGGTGGTTGGATGGTCAATGAAGAACCAGCAATCAGTTAAAATGTCACTGCTCCCCAAGTCTTTCACTTTGTTCCTATGTAGAAGGTTAATACTTGTAAAGTCAGAAAAATAGATCATATGGGCACTTCTCATCTGCTTTCATGCAAAGAGAGTTGGATAAATAGAAATAATTATTGGATAATATAGAAAGCTATTTAAGCTAAATGTTTCTGTACTTAAGCAGAAATGAGCAACTCTCTTTGGGATCTCTCTTCCACCAGTAGCTCTACTGGTGCGATAGCCTCTGGTGATGGGAGATGACTTCTACCAGAGACCTGATGACATAGCTTGAAGATGGTAACACCTTCCGTGAGCACAGCTATTTTGCAGAGAGCCTTTGACCATGCTTTGCTCTGTGTCCCCTGAATGAGCGTAGGTAAATGCCGTTCTTCAATCAAATGAAAGGAGCTGCTAAAGGCCACTGCAACAGATTTCGGGATATCAGCCCCATTCCAGTCAAGAACACAATCTTGGGACTCTGTGCCAAATTATGGTGTTTTCTTATAGGGTCTCACACATGTAGACACTATTTTACTCTTGTGTGATCCCCACAGTAGTCAGAAGAAGAGGCTGAAAAAGAATTTGCTATTTCATGTTAACACAAAGAAAAAAAAAGTTTCTAGAAATGTGCCACTACTAACAAAGGTATTTTGCAATAATTTGCATTTAAAAATACAGAATTCAACACTCTGATGTAATTCCCCTTGCTCTGTCACCATTAACAATCAGCAAAAGTAGGGAGCACTGGTTCCAGCTGTGGTGTAGACACATTTGCAGGTGGGCAGGTTAGGATACAAATACTCCTCCCAAGACAGAGGGCTAGGGTCACAGTGTGGTTGATAGCTTGTCACAGCATCACGGCCACACTACAGCCCAGGCAACAGCTACAGGAGATTATTATCTCTTAGGCACTTAGGAAATAATTCTGCAACTTGATTAAAATTAAAACCTGGATTTTAAAAAGACTTGTTGTTTAAATAAATTATTTTATTATTAAAATATTAAACTCTGTAATTTCTGTTGCTTAAATATTATGAAATGTTTATCTATTACTAAATTTGAATACAATCAACACTACAGTCCTACACCTTCTATTTCATGCTATGGTTTCCCAGCTTTTGATAGACTGAACCTTTTCTGCACAGGAAATGCATCGTTCTATTGCAAGTATGTGGGGGAGCTAGAAGCATGGGAGACCAGGGTCAAGGACACCAACAGCAGAGTGGGAACACTATTCAGACTGAAGAAAAACATGTCAGTTGAATGCTTCTGCTTGAATGGTCTGCAGTGAAATAGCTGGCACTGCTGAAATTAAAATGGTCTTAGATTCTAAGTTTTAAGCACAATGCGTTGCCATGTGTGGTCCACTTTGTATCTCTCGGTTTCATGGAGACTCTGCACTCGGGTAGATCAAGATTTGAAGACTGTTTTTTCAAGCATCAAAGCAAGAAACTTATCATAAATACAAAAAACCAGATTAGATTATGGCCTATAATTTTACTGTAAATGGTGGCCAGGGATTGTGGAATTTTATGAAGTCTTCAGTAGCAATAACTCAAGAAACATGGAAGTGCAAAGCCTGAACTTGCACTCTAAAAATATCTTACTCATTTTCAGACTTGATAAGTAGAGACGAGCGTTTAGGGTGTTAGTACCGCTTGCTGTCACAACAACTGTACACAAGCTGCTATGAAGAGTCACTTCTCTGGAACAGAGCACCTGATCCATAGAGATGAGGGGATGGATGGCTGCAAGAGTTCAGCGAGGTTCAGCATTCCGCATCCCTAGGCAGCACGGAGCTCAGGAGCAGGCATGTTAGTAACAAAACTAACACACAAGGCTCGTTCTAATTCTAAGCAGTCAGATGAAGACAGTGGTGCAGCGACTAGGACAAGGATCATGCCGAACCTAGTTGTTTTTACAGTCAGTGAGAAAGTCACAAATCCCTAGCAAAATACTCATTGCCACCCACCTTCTGTGGTGACTGGGAGGGAAATCTCCATGCAGGCTGCAGACTGTGCTTTTCTGAAGGGGGGCCTCCCAGGCCCTCGGCGGTTTGCTTTTGAGACATCCGCACTGGAAAGTCGTTTTCCTGAACCGCAGCTCTGGGACGTTGGACTCGTACAGTGACCGTTCACGTGATCTGGAAAGCGAATGCAAGAAGGTCCAGGTATAAGTGTCAGCTCCCAACATTCCAATGGAGGAGAGATGTACGTTCTGATATTGAAGAATGGGTTAAATCAAGTCCTCTGAGAATAACTACTTATTTGTTTTACCAACCCAGCATGTGTATGTAAGAATAACTCACCGTATCTTTAAGGTGTACTTGGAAAAATAGAAAGGGTCATAGACCGGGTACGTGTTCTTACAGCCACAGATCCCACAGCATATTGTTGACCTACGTGCGCAGGTAAGTTATCAAGATACTGCTGGTAACATTGCCATCCCTGTTGTTGTGTCTCCTAACAGGTACCAAAGAAATTTGAACACTATCTTTCCTTTTCGCTCTCATAAAGAACTGCAAGTGTTATTTACTACAGGATAGAAATTAGAGCTAGACATCCTCCCCACCTAACTCAAAGACGCATGAAATGGCCATCTAGCTGCTACTATTTGGGATAACTATAAAACTAGCCATAATATTTCTAAGCATTTTATTCTTTATATACCACATAGATTTATTTTACTGCTAAGGAAACTGACTGCCGAACAATTGACTCGTCTACTATAGATCTAAAGATATGAGGCTAAGTTTCTGGACCCCTGCTAGAGGCCACGGTCAATCAGCACAGCACACTCTGCCATCTGATGGGATAAAAAAGCCAAACATGTCTGCTTTAAACTCTACCTACATTCGAAGGTATAATTGTTTTGGTCAGCAGGTAATCCATACTTACTAATTTAAGTAAACAGCAGGTAATAAGCATAAAAAAATGCAGACTTATGCAAGCATATTGAGTATTTCTATTCAAAACAATGGAAGCTCAATACTAAAGGTAAAGATAAGCCTGGAGTTTCTGCCTGCACTTTAAATGTCAGGTTATTTATATCTGAGAATTACATCAGTCTTTAAGATTCTGCATATAATTATTATATTCAGTTAACTGTCTTTGATTTGTATTATATCTAAGGAAAAGATGAATGTTAATATACCAAGACAAATTTATTTCTTGGTTACTGTGCCATGATAGCTCCACTGAGCACGATGAAAACCTATTTCTATATTCAGATAATAAAAGATTCTATACTGAATACAGCATATAGTATGCTATTATGTGTAGTCTTCCAATGGGTAAGTCATGTCCTTTCCATGTGAAAGCAGTTCGGTCTTAATGAACAAAATTGGAAAGAATTGTTCAGAATTATATTTTAGAAACCAATTTAGTATCTGTACTGCATAATGAGACAGCTCTGTAGGAGACACAACTTTCATGATTCCTGTTTCTTAATATACGGCTATTAACTGAGTTAACAGCAGACAGAAAACTGATGTGGATGATTCATTCAACTTTGAGTTACAGATTTTTCCAAAATGTGCTGGAACTATTAATATATTTCAGTAGAAAATCCTTTGAGATCAGGGGCTTTTTTCAAGGGCACAGTCTGACTGCTTAACCTCAGCAACAGACACATCCTCATCCAGCTGCTTCCTTTCTTCCAAATTCAGTTTGTGGGAAGGAGTTTCAGCATGATATCTAATTATCTCCAGGGGGATCCTAGGAAGTGGTGAGGAACACAACAGAGTAAAAAAAGAATCATATTCTATAGAAACAGTGACAACATTTGTGAGTCCCTTTCCCTGAACATTGTACAGAATGGGCACAATTCATCTAGACCCCTATTCCCTATGTCAAATGTTAAGAGAAATGCTGCTGTGTTTCTCTTAGTATGCTTGCTTGTCTCAGTTACCTTCAGAATCCCAAATTAAACAAACCCAATCAGTAGGATCTGTGCACCTAAATCTCTTCAGTTGTTTTGACAATGCCTTTCCAAATAAGCAAAGCCAGTTCCTGTGTGAAGAAAAATCAGACCTCATCATAGAACCTGCAAGGGTATCCCTTCAAGTACTGAAGTTGGTGAAATGTTAGTGAGTGCTACAACAATAAGCCTTTTCTCCTGTTTGTGGATAGTGAACTAAACAGCCAGGGCTCTGTTTGTAGCTATTCTGTTCATTAATTTAAAAATGCAAGGCTTATGCAAGCCATTGGAAGTCATCATACCAGACTACCCCATGCTACAACACATTAGTCCAGTTTATACTGATTTAACTCCACTGATTTAATAAAGCAGCTAGTAACACATTATATCTCAGATGTGTTAAAATATATAAAAGAGAAATTCATGACACAGAATTCTCTAATGTTATCCACGTGCTGCTTCTACAGTGCAGGTCCTGGTTGTTTGCCTTTGCCTGTTTACTTTACACACAGTAATGAGTATATATTATGCAACCTGCCTTGGCATACAACTGTAGTTTAACTACTTGGTGACCTCTGCAAAAAGCAAAAGGAACCAACAATTTACCAGTGAAAAGCCGAACCCTTGTTAAAACCAAATGCATTGAAAAAAATGTCAGCAAGAAAGGAGAACATGCATTTGCAGTTGCTGTCTAGCAAGTTACACTAGACGTAACAAAAAAATAATATCAACCATTTTTTTTCAGTTCTAACAAAGGGATGAACTCACACAAAAAATATCTGAAAACCAGTTCTTATAAAGGAATTTAAATGTGACTAATTAAAAGCATTATAATATTCTCCTAAGTTGTAAGGAAGTAATCAATAAAAGGGCAGACAAGAGGACCAGAGAGATATGCTTTAATAGGGAGCAGAAAGAACCTGAAAAAGGAGTCCCAGAGAATCTCCTCAACAATACTGAAGCAATCAATCTCTGCTGTTAAAGGGAAGAAATCCATCTCTTTCCACTAGTGGATTTTTGTGTATTATAAATTAGATTTGGGGTAACAGTTATGGGTTCAACTAACCTTTTTTTTTTTTCTTTACACAGCAGAGATACACATTTAAATCAAGCAAAACAAAGAGATCTCATCACTGTACAGATGACCCAAAGAACAGTCTCAGGTTTGCACGTATAGCCAAAATTTGTATAAAAGTAGCATGATTAGTGAGAATATAGTCTGACATCTTAAATATTATCAAATTATTCTTAAAACCCCTTGCAAAGTCAGGATCACAATTTTCTCTTGGTGCAGTTCAGTCAGCCTGGCAGGAGAGGATGCGTGAGCCCTAGCAGGGGAGGTTAGTACAGATGTACAGCAAAAGCGTGTATTTACCATCATGTCTTCATCAGTTTGTAGAGGAATGATTAATTGTCCTATTGACACACTGCTAGTACATTTAGGTCCACACTAAGAGTATAATGTACTGTCATTATAATATTACATGTGTAACTAAATTGTATTTTTATTATGGTAATGGACTCCCATCATGTGCTTGATCCTAGACATATTTTTTTTTTTTTGAAAGCAAGGTAAACAGATTTATTTTTCAGAGAAATAAAATAAGTGAAGTGGTTGAAAATGTTAAGTGTGTTGTCACTGACAGAATCCCTTTTTAAAGCAGTAATTTTGCCTGTAATTAGGAACACTGAAACCATAATTCAAAACATTATCCCAATGAAGAGCACTAAGAATATATTACTGTATGTAATAACATCACCTCTACATTATCATGTTTGAAAAACCAAACCTGTCAGTGAAAATCTAAAAATAAATCTAGCCTTGTTCTCTGAGAACAGTGGGAAAACTTTGGACTACTTGGATCTAACTCTGCTACTCAGATTTCTCTGCTGAATTTCTAGTGATGATAACACCACACTACTGGACTGACTGTCTCAAAAAGTACACAGCACTGAGTGTGCCTTAACAGAATAACAGAATGCAAATTGTTGATACACTCTGTGTAATAAACAGGGAAACACTGACAGAAAACTTGATTTAATTCTGAAACATAAGCATGAGTCATGGTACAGCCTGATCTGCACAGAGGACAAGACTGAAACACGCAAGTGGAGTGGATGAACCACAAAACTACCTAGGATATCAACAAGTAGTCCTGACTGAGCACCCCTTATTAGAAGCATTTCACCTGCATTTTCTGGGTTTAATTCTCTGGTTTTAAAAACTAAAAAAATCTTCAAAGATGTTGCACTGGAATAATTTTTTCAACTTGAACACGACAGAAATCAAGCGTGACACATGAGCTGGATACTTTCTAAACAAAACTCCACCTTTCCATCTGAAATGAATGAATAAAATGTAAGATAATTAAAACAAAAGTGTTTGTAGTACATTCTAACCATATTCTTCCAGACAGTCTTCTCCCGATTTAAAAAAAAAAAAAATCATTGTTTTTAACCAGAGGTAAGAATATCTGAAATAACTGAGCTAGCACCACTCCATAGATGTTAGCATATAAATAAATTGCTTCCGCATACTCAACAGAAAAAGGCACAGGCATGGTCAAATAAGGCATTCCAAGTATAATTAAGTTTACACATAATGTTTATGCAGCAATCAAAGAATTCTAAAAAACCCCATAAAATATCAGGTTTTCAAAAATTTTTAACATTATGCATTATAGATTTTTGACAGTTTAATACCAGGTTATTGTGATAGACACACTAGTAAAAAATGTACATTCTTATTTTAGTGTTGCAAAACCAGATTTCATAGTTGATAACTTCTGATTTAGAATCCTTATTTATCATTCTTCTGTTACTACTTTGTTGCCAAAAGAATCATACATGGAAAATTACTACTTTTTTTTCAGTATTCTTCTGTTTGCATACACAGATGAGTTACTATGACTTTGGATGTTGCTCAAAGTCCAAAGAAGGTGATAGGCCCATCTGTCTCATGCCCAAGTCTCTGCCTACAGATGATAGTCTGTGTGAGAGCTCAATCCCAGTACAAGTCACTTACTGTGGAAAACATCTGGATCCAGGAAGGTCTGGTAAGTCTAAGTGTAGCCCCAGATGTTGACATCTGGAGAGTATTACAACCTGAGACATGTACAAAGACCACAGAATGGAAGAATACTACACACGTGTTTGCACTGCTTGAAAGGAGTGGAAAATGACTTACCTTTGAGAATCCTCAGTAAGGAACTCTTCTTTCAGTAAAAATACATAACTTAGGAACAGTATCTATTACCTTGTGAGCCTAACAGTTGCGTATCATTTTGCTATTATCAACTCTTAAATGTATGATGATCTTTACTGCTTGTTTTGCTGTTTGAGGCAACAAATTTTGCTGCCTTTCCCTTGTGACTACATTTAACTCTACCAGTTAGAAATGTTTTAGTTAGGGTATAATTCTGATAATTTTAAGCACTTACTTTTTCTTTAAGGTACTTGCTTGTTTAATCTCCCACATAGATCAGTGGTGCCCTTCTTTTCTTTTTTTTTAAATCTGGAAGGATTAGAATTCAGAACACAACCCCTGTCTGCATCTGGAAATACAACCATAACCACAGAGAACATACCTATTCTGCTGTAACGGTTGACAGAATTAACCTGCTGGTCAGTTCTTGTTCTTTGTTATGTTTTTTGGACTGGTAGAGTGCTGAAACCTCCATTAATACAGGCTGTCTTTTAAAAATGTTTGACAATAAACCTTCTCTTGTTTCATTAAGGAAGAAACTGGTGCTGTCATACACCTGACCTTCAGCAGATGAAAGACTTGTCTAGTAGGGTCCTAGCTACAGAATATCAAAATCCAAACCTGAAAACATTAAAAATTGCAGAAAGGCCAAGAGTTTGAAACCATTTCTGTAAAAGTGAAAGCCTTCAGTCCAACTCACAATACTTTTCATCTTAATATTGTTCAATCTTGCAGCTAAAATGGCAAACCACATACTCCACTGAGTCGGTGAGAGCATAGCCAGCAGCTTGAGGGATGTAATCCTCCCCTTCTGTTTGGCACTTGTCAGACTGCATCTCCAAGTCCTGTGCCCAGTTTTGGGCTCCTCGTGACATGTAAGATACTGACATACAGGCATTAGTTCCGCAGGGGCCCTCTGAGCTGGCACACATGATGTAAGAGAAGAGGCTGAGAACTGGGGGTTTTTTCCAGCCTTAAGAAGAGAAGACTGAGGGGACATCTTCCTGCTGCCTGCAACTACCTGATCCGAGTATATGGAGAAGACAGAGCTAGACACTTCTCAGACATGTGCAGTGATCAGATGAGATGCAAAGGACACATCTTGGAACATGAGAACTTCTGGTTAATTATTAGGAATTTTTTTTTTTTTTTTTTTCTTGTATGATCAAATAGTGGAAGAGATCACCTAGAGAGGTTGTGGACCCCCTGTCCTTGGAGGCATTCGAGACTCAGCTGGTCACTGCCCTGACCTACCTGGCCTAACTAGTCCTGCTTTAAGCAGGGTGATGGCCTAGACAACCTTCAAAGGTCCCTTCCAACCTCAATTATGTTATATTGCTAACTACAAGCAGAGTTCAAATGACTCCTCAAGTCAGCTGGTATTTTCAGGCTTAAAAGCAAACAGAAATTACTCTGCCTTTCTGGAAGGAGACACACACTGGACAGTCTATAATATCCTTTGCATGTAAAATACATATAATTTTCAATGTATATCACCAAGTAAATAAAGCAAAGCACCATTACAGCTGGATGTCTGAATTGCCACTTCTAAAACTGTCAGACCAAGGAGGAAAGCAACTCATAATTTCAAAAGTTCTGAAATGTTCTTTAGCATTGTAAACAGAATTAGGGACGCAGAGCCAAAGGAACTAGTACAGAATGCTCCATTTAAAAATCCACCGGTTTGTACAATGCAGCACTAAGCAAAACCAGATTAAAAAGCATCAGTATTTTACCGGTGTCTAAAGTCTGCTGTAAAATATTCTGAAAGATCAAGAATTGCTGTAAACCCACTGCTCATCCTTAAAATAAAAATTAGATCTTCTTTATGACAACCAAGTACTGTTGCATAGTATCGGAAACATCCAGAACACTTCCCTTTCAATGAAATACAAGGGCATCAAATGGTGGATGGTTTTATATTATAGATCTATTACAATATGCATACATCTTTAAGGAAAGAAAAATCAGATTCCACAAACCTTGCACAAAATGGAATACAGTTATAACCAAGGCTCCTTTGTCTGACCCCTACAACTGTGTTTTATGAAGCCAGCCTTCAGAATTAGAGTTTCTGAGCCTCTGCATCAGAAGACATTTCCCAAATCCTTGAAAAAAACCTGAGTTTATTTGGTACTTTGCCTAATTTTTCACTGCTGTACAAAATGGGACACATGAACACTTGAGCTGGTAAGGAATTAATTCACTGCTTATAAATGTCTGCAGAAAGCATAAGACATTGTATGAATCTTTTGAAAGATCGCATTTTAGCAAGATAAAACAAAAGATGTCAGTGTCTATGAGCATTTTCTTTTGTTCTTTGGCTAGTAAAGTCTAGGTGATATAATATATTGTTACAGTGAAACCATCTGTTCATAGGCATTGAGTAAAAATCACTAGTTACTAAGTATCTCCATTTTCACTTAGGACTTCTGTCTAGGTCCCTGTGATCACCTGGAAACTTTGAAAGCTTTTCAAGAAATAAGCAGAACTAAAAGCAAAATACAAGCCGATGCTTAAAGTGTCTGGTGAAGCAAAGTTAGAAAACTCTCACATAAAAGCAGTTGTATATGTCTGGATATATCCCAGATTCTCCACTTGATTGAATTAGATTTGGATTATCCCCGTAATTCATTTCACTGCAACAGTGTAGCTAGTGTAGATAATTTCATAAAAAAAGTGGGAAATGGTATTAGGTACAAAAATAAAGATACTATCATTCAGAGCTGCCTCTGAAGGGTAATAGGGACACTGTACATTATATGCTACATCAAAGTTGCATCTTCCTTCTGGCCAACTCAAAGAAACAATGATCTGCAGTAGCTAAAACTATCAAGGGGTTTCAAAGCATCCCCACATACAGCATATTCTCATATGTCTGTGTGCAGATATGGCATACATAGGTGACAAATTCTTCAGGAAAGATAGATAATAATCACTACAGCAAAATAAAAACATGCTGAGGTCAACTTTATCAGTCAGACAATGGTCAAAACAGAGTCCCAAAGTACCTTTAAGTCCTGAAAATCCTGGCAAGGTTTAACTAGAACACCCTGAGTCATCAGATCATACATTATTATTCCTTTAAATGCTAGCAAACGACTCCCCGAGCAATTCTCAGTACTGGCAGCATCTCCACCTGAAATAGATTTAACTTCTACATAACCTCTACTCTTACAATTCAAAGGAAAGTGAATGTGAGGACGTTACATGAGCCAGATCCTAAGAAGGGAGCAGAACTCTGAGCTGCCAAGTGCTAATGTGTTTCCCAATTAGCTGCAGTCAGTGCTGAGAGTAGGCGATACATCAGCACTCTTTAAAAAGCTATGAGCCAGGGCCAACTGGGTGGAGGTACAGTATCTTATCAATTGAAAGTGGTGACCTGAATATCAATACAAGACATGTGGGCCAGAGAATATTGTTATCCCCTGAATATTCAGACTATGGGTACAATCTCAGGCAACAGCCAAACTGCAGATAAATAATCTCTAAGAGCTCTGCTAGTGTAGCCAGGACATTTTGGAACAGAAGTAAATGGGATGCAAGCATTATTCATCACCTTTTCCAGGAACTCTCTTTTAAATTTAGCTCCTTACATTGAAAAAGGGGCTTTTTTAGCCTGTTATAAACTAAGCAATATATAATTCAGCACAGTTTTAACGGCTAGAATAATTAACAGGAGTCTTCTGCCCTTCTATGACAATCATGAAGGAGAACTGAAATAAGCTTTTTGTTTTGTTTCAGGTTGGTTGTTGTTTTTGTTAGGTTTTTTTTTTTGAAAAGACCTTTCTTTGCAGTTGATTAGCCATGAGCATCTGCCAGTTTATACACTGAATGTTGCTTCCACATTCTTTATCCTTAGCAATCCACCAGGCTTCTTGGTAATACCTTATAGCCGCAGCAGTAACAACAAGCAGAATGTTTAAGGGACAATGTGACAACACCTGTTGGTGTGTATGAAGCTTTTGAAATGAATGGAGTTCCACTGATTTTTGTGAGATTTTTGAAATAGACCTTCTTAGACTTCTGAGTTTGTACTTGTTCTACATGACTAAAAATAATGAGTACAGGTAAATAGAGGAATGGTAGAAACGTGACTGTTCTGAAATAAAAAAAAAATCACAGACATGATTGTGCATTCTAGTAATCTTCAAACTTCCCTACATTTGCCATACATTTAAAGTGGGTCATTATGCTTCCTATACTCCTAGGTTGAATTTATTTAACTTCTACAGCTTTCCTTTTGTACACAGCTGTCTTGCTTCCAAGTCCTTCGGGTTTTATGGAATGTTTTTGTTTGTTTTGTTGGGGTTTTTTGTTTGTTTGTTTTTGGGTTTTTTTTTTAAACATAAATCTGCCTTCAATTTGTCAATACATTCTAGCCTAAGCTTACAATATTACCCAGCTGCCAGCATGATTACAGGAAAGTTGATGGTAAGGGAAGTTTTTTCTCTGATATGCAAATTTTGTATTATATAATAAAGCCCTCACCCTTCTAGTGACTTTGATTTGTTTCTTGCCTTTCTAAAAAACTATAATTCCAGTATTTTACACATGAAATTTATCCTTTTCATGTGTTACGATTCAGGACCTAAATCTATTCCATGTTATGTGTCCTTCAATATTGTGTATTTTTAATAATGCTAACAAAAAGGAGTCTGATCTGTAGAATATGGTCCATTAGGTCCTACCTAATGGTTATTTTGATACTTTTAAGTATTCACCTTCCCTTTTAATAGGCACCCATTTAATTAGGCTCAATATTAATTTTACCGGTCTATAGCTGCATACATCACTCGTTTTACCTTTTTGGAGTATTACAAGTACCACAATTTTCCACTCTAAGTTTTTGGAGTCTATTCCTACATTTGTAGTTTCTCAAGTGTCACTGTTAATGACAGAGTAAATTATTTCAATTAAATCACTATGTACACTGAAATCTGCACAATCTGGGTTGAATATTCCAATTATTTACCTAATCTTTATGAGGAGCTCTTAGCAGTTTTCAAAATTCCTCAGTCATTTAAAATGTGGAAGACATTTTTATTCCCCTGACTTTTGCTTTAGGGAACCGTGCTACACTGGTTAATACTTGCACATGATTCCTAGTGACAGAAATTAACTTCAGCTGCATTATGCAAGGATGTGATCCAACTTTAATTTCTGTCTCTAAAAAGACAAAGTAATGAGACATGGCTACACGGCTTTTTCAGTCATCTTATGCAAGAAACTTCCCATGAGATCCAAACACAAAAGGACTCCTTCAGACTGAGAATATTTAAAGACACCGATAAAAATCTTTGTGCGAACCGCACATGCCAACCCAAATGATACAAGCAACACCCATTACGTGGATATTTAAGAGAGTATGAGCTTCCCTAAACAATTTTAGGTTATGCATGATGATGAATTTTCATTTTAGGTTTTTTTTCTGAGGTGAAATGTCTGCTTTAACTATGCATTTCCACTGAAATATTAAAGAAGAATTGAGAAAAAGGTTACAACACTCTGTACTTAACAGTTGGCCGAGTTAGGTCTCAAGGAGAGGACTGAGACACAAATGAATGATTTCTGATCTGATTTCTCACAAGTTCAAAGACACCATAAAATATAGATGTTCAACCATCTTATCACTGTTGTGGCATGGAATTCATACATCAAATAAAGAAAATAGAGTAGCGCATGCACTGGGTGTTATAGGCAGAGATAAACATCACTGACAACCAGATATAATGGCTCAAGTGTGTAAAAAGTTCTGGAGCCTTTTCATAACCAAATATTACACACGCAGTGTGTAATGACTGGCAAAGTATGTCTACATGAAATAAATGAATATTAAATAAGCAAAATGCTGAGAGCTGCCAACAGAACTGTATGGGTTAATAGGTGGGTTTTAGAAAGCCTTTTCAGACAAAGCCTCCAAGGTTATTGTGTTATCTCATGAATCAGTTGGTAAAATGTTTTGCCAATGAACGTAAGGAAGTTTAAAGCTGTTGGCTTTCGCCTACCGTACCAAGATCAGTCTTAAGATCTGTTGGCAGACTTAACTTTCTCGATCCTTTAACTGAAACAACAGAAAAAGGAGAAAGGCAGTTGTTAATAAGTAAGAAAGAAAAAGGAGCGAGGGAAAACAACATGCCATCTTTTGGTCAATACCATGTTGCATATTTGTAGCACTTTCTTTTCATTTTTTCCCCCGATCCACATATAAAGGCAGAACTATGGTTTAAATATTTTCATGTCACCATTCAGCAAAACAAACGTAACTGAACAAAGAAGCACTGGAAAAAACCATTACTCCAGCTCTCAACAAGTGAATGGTGCTTTACACAGCTTTGGCTGCGCGCTGCAATATCTTACCTTGCGATGACAGGAATGATAAAAAAAGCAAAACACAAATGAGATTAAGGCAAATATTGCAAATGCTGGTTATGCAGCATATCACAAATATTTAAACACCTGGAAAACAATTTAATAACAGGGTGTGATGGAATTATGAGTTCTGACGACATCATACCCCAAGATACGATTTGAAGAAGAGCGGGCACATCGTACAGGTAATGGAGACAACACATTGTATTACGGAAAGGAAGACAGATTGCACAGAAACGAAATACAAGAGCTTCAGGATTTAATGTGGTGTTATCTAGATATCAAAATATTGCACTCAATTTACTGAACATTTAACGGTCTGTTGTGTTCCAATTACGCAACAATACTACGATTTTGCTTCTGTTCAAAAATGTTTTCATTTCCTTCCACATGAGCACTTTTTTAAACAATGAACAACAGAGAACTGAAATGAAGCATGTCTTGTAGCAGTCAAAATGGCATTAGATTTATTAAAAGAATGTCTTAATAGATCTTTTATTAAATATTCAGGAGACTTAATTTCCAATATGGGTCTTTCACTTTTGCAGTCATTCACTATTTTTTCCACATTGCTTTCTGGCTTTTACCCCTTACCCATACCTGTTACTCGAAGTGAACAATGAAGTATTTGTCAGCTAACTATTATACTTCTAAAGGAAGTTCCACGTAGTACACCTCACAGTGACTGGAACGCTAGGACATATGCATATAAGGAACAAGTCCTTTGTAATTTATATTTAATAAGCTTTTAGGTCAGCAGGATGCCCAGAACAGCCACTTACCATTTCAAGTCATGCAGCCCCTAAAAAGAAATTCTGTTGTATTATTTTGCAGTGTCATAAACTGCAAAGCCTGCAATGTGGCAGAAAAAAATATCAGCTGGCACCTGTGTTAGATGTTTTTCTTTCTTTCTTCGAGGAAGAATAGTGGAGCCCTTCAGGCTCTTGAGCAAGGTTTTGATATCAGTAGTACCAGTATAACCCCCCCTTTTCTAGTTGTCACTTCAACTGGATGCATTGGGACAAAGCACAGACTTCAGATCTACCCCACATCAAAATATACATCACTAACACTACTACCTGAAAATTCTCTAATTGGGACACCAAGGGTTAGGCTCCTACATCAAATCTAGACATTCACATAAAGGACAGCTTGATTTTCAGAACAGCCTTTAAAAAAACCATTCCATTTATCTGAGTAGCTGTCATACACTCTTTCAGGCTGTGAATGGAGGATACTGCTTCAGAAAACCAGTGCTTTGCTATAAAGAAAAAGCAGCATCACTTGTGGTATAATCTCCTCGAAAGGAAAGGACAACATCTGGCCCAACCAGCCCTCTGAAAAAGGATTACCAATTCATAAGGAAGACTGTAGGACACTTTACTAACAGACTACGACCTAGATTAGGATATTTCAGAACTATAAAACCTAGATGCATTTAACACCGAGGAGCTTCACTAGAGCTGTTATTACAGAGGCTTTGAGCTTTGCAAATTAGTGGTTTAACCTCTTCTATTTCTATGTTACAGGTGTTCCTGTATAACAGGAATTACATGTCTTGTGTTGTGTGCCACAGCTGTTCCCGAATTGTGGTATCTATGTCTGAACTGCAAGACTGCAGAAATAGCTCCCAACTATTTGTGTGCTGGCTCATAGAGCACATGCAGAGTATGCACTTTCTGATTCCTCTGAAGGACTCTAAACAGGCTTGATTGAGAGCTGCCACAGCTGCACACAGACAAAAAAGGCATCCCTTATAGAAGGCTGCAATCTGACATAGTCTCAGCATGCTGAAGGGACTGAAGATTGGAAAGAAGAGGAATATACAGTTGATTCATACCCCTACATTTATTCCAAAGGAGGACCATGCATGTCAATGTATTGTGCTCAGAAAGAACTTTCGAAAACCAGTTTAATTTAAGAATGGAGTATAAAGGTTCAAGACGCAAGCAGAGTTGTTTGTTACCATTGTTTGTTTGCATACACGTTGGAGGCAACCAGCAGAAATTGTGATACCACCGTGCAAGGCAAGACAGCCCCTGCCCAAAAGAGCTTAATGGGTAAACATTCATCCAACTGTGGGATGAGAGATAGGCACAGACAGAGTTAATAGGGATGGTCAGGCAGCTAGCTAGGCTGAGCACCCAGGTCTCCTGACCTGACATCATCCTATCTCATAGCCATATGGTTCCTATCAGTCTTTCAATGAAAACACCAAGGCATAAACAGTAAACAAATGTATGCTCAAACCTATGATGTTCATTAGTGTAATTCTTTCAGCTATTACAGCAGGACTGTAGTCAGACATCATACAGATCTTCTTCTGTTAGGGAGCTTCTGCCTGCTCAACACTTTGGAATATCAGTCCCAGTACCCCCCTGATAAAACATGGATTTAAAGAGCCTAATATTTAACTAATCAATTGGACAAGGTCCACAATAAGGTCCCTGGAGGTTTGGGTGCTGGGGCTCAGAGCCAGTGTAGTCATGACCCTTTTCCTTTGATGGCTTCAGGCAGAGTGCCCCAGACAGCACTTTCCCATGGGAGCTACTTTCAAGTTGAACCTAACCCTGCCCTGCACTACCGTGAACTCAGGCCCTCTTGAACCTTAAGCCATGCACCACGGGCTGCCTCTGTTGCTCCCCGTGAGCCAAACACCATGGCCCACACCCAGGTCCACATTTCCTCCCCTCTGTCAGTTCACACTGCTCCCTGTTCCTTGCAAATCCCTACATATAGATCCCTGTTCAAGATCTTAAGCAAGCATGCATTCACCTGATCAGAAACACCCTCGCACACTGGAAAAAAAGATAAAATCCACCTTGTATTCATAGTTCAGGAACTAACCTCCCTTTAATGATTAATTTGCCTTCTGACTAGTAAACATTCTTTTTAATTTAATATAAATAAGTAGAAATGGTTATGTTGGCAGTGTTATCAGTAATCAACTTTCAAAATAAATTACATTTTCTACACAAACAATGTGTTTCAAAACATTTACTTTCTTGCTTGTTTTCCATGAGACTATAATTTTCAAACACAGTCAAATCTCTTCTGCTGCTTTGAAGTTACCCACAAGTTAAAAAAAGAGTGACTGTTAGAAACTTAAGAGTATCCTTCTTGAAATAAAGCTATTGGAAAACATTTCATGTAGGAAAAGTGTGAGCTTGGCATGGCATGGGCCTAATCCCAGCAGATTTAACTAGGGAAATGAATCAGGAGAGCAGCACTCCAAAAATCATAAAACTTGTGCTCTTGCCTTTAGGGACCTGTTCCAAAGCTCATGGAAAGCAATTGTGGAAATCTTTACATAGCCATCTCTAAGCTCTGGAGCCTTAAAAGCGTTTTGGATGTGAGCCTACAATATGAGGGTGATTTCTTGAGGAAAAAACACAAAGGCACTTTTATTTTAGAACACACATTTGAAAAGCCACTCCTGCACACAGACCGATGAAATTCTTTTCTTCTGCTATTTGAAAGAAGTCCAAACTGTCCATTGCATCTTACAAATGAAGTTAAACTACCTCTCAAAGGCGTATTTGCTTGTGCTCGCAGTGTATTCTCAACTGCATGCTTCAATATGGAGCTGCACATAAATGGCTAAAGCAGTAAGGGACATACATTATACAATTACGTATATTACATATATTATATTCCTAAGTGCCCCTGCATAATTTTTTCCAATGAGATGACAAAAATAAAGTTCAACTTTACTGGAATGGGTACTTTTCTGTAATACATTATATAGTAATTAACTGAAGCATTTACATCACGAGTGCTTATGAAGCCTCAGAGATTTTTAGTTTCAGAATTACTGAGCTCTCACATGCCACTGTAGAGTGAACGTAGTACAAAGTCCTAACTTTTAACCTCCAAATCATGAACAACAATCCAAATGCAGTTTGACTTTCTCCATTGAAAGAACATGGCACGAATGAATGAGATATTCTGATGGCATTGAAAAATCCTGAGCTCCACTGGTCTTTGTATGATATGAGGGGCATTTTAAAGCCAAATAGTATTATATGGCATACCATGCTGCATCACTGTTCTCATGAATCTTGCTTTAGACATGAGTGGGGTTTTTTTTTATTATTTTTGAAGTTTTTTGTTCCACAATTTTTACCCATGTGCCATTCCCTGTACATTGCTATATCTGGAATACATTTTATTTACACTGGAAAATGTCCCCCCCAGATACTCACAAATAAGCAGATTCTTTCAAATGGCTTTACTTTTTGTCTTCCTATACAGTATTGGAAATGCTTTACTATAGTATTTAAATACTAATTTAATTAAAATAAGATACCAGTGGTTAAGGAAGATTATTCCTCTCCTCTGCCTACCATTTTTGAAATGCAAGTTTGGTATTTCTTCACTTGCTGCTACCCCCCCCAGGTGGCACTGTGAATTTCAGAGGAATGTTCATCAAATGGCTTAATTTTATGTTCTGAACTGAACGTTATTCAGAATGGGAATATGATTTTTCAGTTACACAGTCTGCAAAGCCATGCTTTAGCAAATTGTACAGGAGGAGCACCTGAAAAGATAGTCTCGTGAAACAAGCTTAAAATAGCACTTAATGGAAGAAGTTGGATTTGTACTGAATTAGAAACCAGCGCTGCATGTGAAATTAAGGAGTATTTTTCAGCACCAAGTCTCTTGCTCAGTGCTCCAACACTCATATCGGGGATAGAACACAAATGCCTAATTATGATTTGGGGCAGGGGAGAAGAGACAAAGTTGAATTACTGAGTTGACAGGCTGGCTTTGCAGAAGGTTCGTCAGAGGTTAAAACATTAACAAGCAGTAGGATGTTACAGGCAAACTACATTTTTCAGGGAAACCAAAATAGTTCAGGCAGGCTACGCAATGTTCAGGGGATGAGGAGGCAGGAGATATTCCAAGTTCTCCAAGAAGCCTTTATTACCACTGTTCTTATGGACCCGGTGGGAACGGAAATCTAAGTTACTAATGGCTCTCTTAGATGTAAAACTGCTTGTGTCTACACTGGCAATTAGTGTGCTGGAGAACTTCTTCCTAGGCATTGCCTTGAAGCCCCAAAGTATGCGCTTGAGCACATCGATGTTCCTCAAGTCATTCCTGTTCTCATGGAACTGAGTATGAAGTTGTTTACCAGCATGCCATTATGTGGGTAGTGTTTGTAATGTAGACTAGCGTCCTCCAGCAGTCTGTGCTTACTCAGGACCAGTAACTGGCATGAACATCACTACCAGGTGAAGAACGGATGTTGATGCGATCTGGCAACCATAATGGATTGCAACAAATCAAACTCCATTCCTTCCATCTTTGCAATCTCATCAGTTGGTGACATAGTCATACCCAGCAGAAGCTCAAATCACTTGACTCAGCAGCCAAGTGGTTTTTCTGTTTCTGCTAAATTTCTGAAGGATAAAGTCTTGGACTGTCTTCAGCAGAGGAATGTGGTCACTGTTTTTACAAACACGGATAGCAAGAGACTACAGAGTACAGCACACATCCATTATGGAGATTGTGTGCCATGAACTTTAAATAGATAAAAGGAAAGAATGGAAGTAGAAGGATCCTGCCTGATGAATCTGTAACTATTCATGTCAATCAGTTGGGTTCTATGAAAAAGAAATGTTAGCCAGCGCAAAGGCTGATGGAAGTGAAGCTGCGCTGATAAGCACAGTACAATTCTTGGAGGTCACAATTTTGTGGTCAGTTCCTCCACGTGATTAGACTAGATTTGTCTAGTTTTATGCCAAAGCAAATTATTTTAATTTTGCATTAATTAATATCAGTCACAGTAACTTCTATTTTAAAAAGCAGTTAATTCTAATAATAGTTACTGCCTACAAAATTACACCTGATCTGACATTTTAAAGATTCAAATATAGCTTGGAAAACAACATGGAAGGGCTAAAATAGGAAACATTCATAAATATGCCATGTTTTCCCTGCTGAACAATCTCCAAAACAGAAAAGCAGAATAAACTTTGGAGCAAATTATCTTAAATGTATCTGAAATATATACTTTTGATCAATAGTAGAATGAAAAATTGAAGTTAACTACTGAAAAAGTAAGGTGCTACAGGAGTCACTCATTATTATAAAACTAAGGACATGCGCATATATTTACCAAGTCAGTAATCTCTTAGTTTTCAGTAAAAGGTAAGAGAGTTTGTATCTCATTTCTGGAGAGAAGATTGAAAAGATGAATCCCAGTGAGCCGCACAATCAATAGTCTAATTATATTGAGTTACCAAATGCTTTATTTTAAAGCCTGAACCCTGAGTGTTTGAGGCCCAGCTCAGAAGCCTGAGCTCCCACTGTTACACCAATATTGTTACAGCCTATTTAATTTTGATACTCCCATATCTACAGGATGTGGTTTGCAAATAGTACAAGGAAACATATATTTCAAAGCAGCTTTTGTTTTAGTTTTTGATGTGTCAGGAAATACTTTTATTAGCTTCAGCTTTTTGTAAATTACTCATCAGTGGCCTCCACTCAAAATTAATGTGTTCTGTTCTAATAAAGTAACATATGGGAAATAATAACAGAGGGTTTGAATAGTGTGTTTGTGGGAATTTGTTATCATAAGTAAGGAAAAAAAAAAAATCTATCAATACTTACCAAACTACAAGGAAAAGTAGTACGATATGCATACTATCAGCAAAATGAATGTATCACAGCTAAGCCTTCTTATTTTCTATCACATTGAAAAGTCAGCTACTAGAAAGCAGCTCTAAGCAACGATCTTTGAGACAGTGAACTCACACTAAAGAGATCGATGCAGAGTAGGCACGTGAAGAAAAAGTCTCTAGAAACGAGATGAACTCCACCTTCTGAAGGACTATGGGTTAAAATGCAAAACACAAGTTTTTTAAATGGCCAAGATTTCACTGCTGGGTAAAAATGGCTGATAAACAAATACTTTTATTTGAGGTTATGCTTCCATTATAAATTACATAACTTAGGCACTGATGGGTTCTAATGGTTAAAATTGACCATCTCCGTATTGCTCCATATCAAATAATTTCTCTACACGCACATATGCATAATATATATACAAATTTATAAGGACTCCCTACTAAAAAAAAAACAAAAAAAACCCCAAACAACTCAGAAAGCCTTTTAAGAAAACAGATAAACAAGCCTCTAATAGGAGGATATAGAACTATACCTGCACAGTATTGTTAATTCACATGTTTTGATAGTCTTCACCTCAAGATGCACCACATAAATTAAATTTTTCTTTAAGTAAACATACTTAGGGTTTTATTGTGCCATGTAATCAGCACTTCTCCAGTAATTTCTTCTCTTCGAAACTGTAACTATGCACTTCACTTCTTAGGGATTAATGAAACACAGTGATGCATGACATGAATGGCTTATACAGACTGCAGGAAGAGAAGCCAGTCACCTTTACCTGAAGTGGGAGACTTGCAACGCTCTAGCTCCAGGGAAACTGGGCTGTCACTGAGTTCAGTCAGGCCTGAAAAAACGGAGTCAAAAAGTTAAGTTACAATCTAACAGGGCATGCTTCAGCTTTCTTGGTTGATGATATTCTGCACTTCAAAGTCAGTTTGGAGAAAGGAACGGTGTGAAATGCGAGGGACATAGCAGCTGCTTCAGATAACTGCAGTTATCAAGCTGACACTGCAGAAATTTAGGTCTGGTTTAAAAAGTAAAATCACACCTCTTGTTAACTCAACTTTGGTTTTTGTGTGCCTCTGGGTAGACAAAGAGTGACTGTACCTAATGAGAGAATACAAGTAAATGTAGTTTAAAACTTAAACGTCTGTGATATGATCAAACTCATCCATCCCTGTCAAACTGATGTGGAAACAACTTTATGCTTTCAAATGCTGCAGAATGCAGGAAGGAAATCTTAAAAAGAGGGGAAGAAGAGAGGAGGGAAAAAAAAGATAGTACTGGTGAAAGAAGATAGTCAATACAAAAATATCACCACTACTATGCAATTTTAGGAACTTTTATGTGCATTCACAGAAGACATCTCATTTTAAAGGGCACGGAGACAATGATAATGTTGTCTGAATATAAACCCAATTTTTTTGGATAAGATACTTTATACATTCTTTATAACTATTTGTGAGGAACTCGTAGCAACAAGTAATGCAATCTCAGTTTATACTGCTGAAGCTTGGGCTTGTTTCTGTGATTAAACTAAGATCCATCTTCGGCACAAGTTGCATGTACAAGTTTCAACATGCCTTTTGGCCTGCTTGGAGGGGGGAAGTCTGAGCTTGTGCTACCCTTCACTATAGGCTAACTGTTGAGTAGGTGAACTGGGCAAGCTTATACCTTTACAAATCTATCCTTCATATGTATCCCTATATCAAATGGTTCACACTTTTTATATGGAGTTCTGACACTTGATGCCTTAGGCTACTTGGGACAGGCTGAAAACCCAGCACCAGACATCCATCTGCTGGCAACATGGACTCACAGTGCTCGGGTCATGGAGCCTAGTGACCATTAGCTCACATTCAGATGTGCAGCACTGTCATACTGATACTGTGTTTACGCACACCTGGAAGTCAAACATCCTATCACAACCTTTCAATATGCTTTAATCTGGCACCGTGCCTCCTGCAGTGGGACATGTTTCAGTTTTTATGGTTTCTGAACCCCCAGGCTCAGAGGCCCTTGTCTCTAAAATTCATACAGACTCTAGTTTTCAAAAAATTCTGCTACCCTTTTGTCACCTGTGCTGTTCTCTTTGTATTTTAAAAGTGAGACCTTAATGTAGGTACTGATATTTTTATTACAACGTAATTTTGAACTGCTCTGAGAAATGGGGAGAATCCAGAGCCCTGACAAGCAGAATAAAAATCTCCTACTGCTAATGAAGCTTCATGAGTGATAGAACAACTTCGAGCACACTTTGGAAAAGCAGTAGTATTGATTTGACCTGTTAAGCCAGTAGTAATGATGTGTTTGCTCCTGACTTTTAAACAACAAAACATCACAATCTAAATACTAATATTGAAAATAGAGTTGTTTTTTTGTTGTTGTTGTTGTTGAGTACACAAAAACAATATCACAGCTCAAGACAAATTATGGCTCCATTAACTTAAATGGGAAAGGCACCAAATCACGTCACTGTTCTGAAAACCCGAGAGCAACCACCCTGAGAATACCACAAGCTCTTTATTTCTGGCAACAGTTTTATAAACCTACAACAGTAAAGATACATTTCATGCCATGGTATTTAAAAATGATGAACATGTGAACTTCTCTGCATATCAAGCCACTATCACTTCTAACAATGACTACTAACAGATGTTTTTACAAAAAGTACAATAAGTGCCCATGTTAAATGTGCCCTACACAAGGGCATTGTCTCAGTCTTAGACACTTAGGTTTGCTTAAGTGCTGCCACTTGCAGATTTTCTTCTGCCATAACTCTTTATTGCTTAGAAGTATTCTTATGAGTTTTTCTCATTATTCCTCCATGTATCCAAAGTCTCTTCTAACCTTACTAAATTCTAAATCCCAAAGATTTCATATGCAATGAACTGCACAATCACCATTCACTGAAAGGAATAAAGACACACTTGTCAATTTTTATGTGTTACCTTTGATTGCATTAAATGTTGTCTTTTGTTTCCTTCTGAGATAAGAAAGGGAGCTCTCAAGCTTTTCTTTGTACTACTGCTGATTTTCTACTGTCATTTCTATTTTAAGTAAACCAAGCTAGGTCTTTTCAATAATTTATCATGTATAAGTATTTCCATGCAACACAGTTTCCCTTGAATGTTTGAGCAACTACAATAGCTCCTGAAATCAGATTACAAAAATATTTTCACTTTTCATTTTGAAGTGCTGTAGGTCCAATCTGCGTCCTGAGATATTTTAACTATTTTTAGGAAAACAACAACCAAAAAAAACCCCAAACCCCTAAACCAAACAAACAAGAAATCCACGCCAGGAAATTTTGAGCCCATTAGAGCAAGAAGAACACAGCAGCAAAACTAAAGACAAGTAACTGAGACTGGCAATGTAAACGACCATCTGTGAGGAGTACCCATTCACACTATAAAGAAATTGTCTTTGGTTTGAAAAAATTATAAACATGTGAAAATAGTGCAAGATATAAATATATCACATAAAGCATTAAAGCACTTTTAAAGACACATCCCATGGATACTTTTCAAAGTTTAATGTGATTCCCGTTTCCTCTTTATTAAAGGATGAAAAAAATGTACTGTCTACTATGGAGTAACAACTTCTATGAACTCATAATTTAAAATGTTTTTTAAATTCCAATCTCTGATTAACTGATTCAGACTGATCATTTACTTAAAAGCACTCAAAGGCATCACATCTTTGCTTATAAATAAATGAATTATAAATAACTAAATATTCACAAGCCAGTAAGTAAGCCCAGTGTTAACTTAAATCTATCAACTTCACACTAAATTACCATATTATACTTTCTTTATCTTTAAATATAGAGCATTCTTTGGAAATGTCAGTTCAGAATACAGCTGTTGACTTAAAACTCAACCTATATTAGCCTCTACTGTATTGTCAGGTATGACTTAATGTCAATTACTGATACATAATGACTCATAACACACAGTTTTCTGTAGTCCCCCCTGTCAGACCAAGGTTACTTCTGCTCACATCCTCTCAAGGGACTGGCCTGAAGGAGGAAAAAAAGAGTTTTCACCGAAAAGTCTTTATTCTGAAAATTAATTCCCAATGGATCAACACCCATTGAACTTGCTGACTTTATGGGTGCTTCATAAAGACTATTTATTTTCTTGTTTTACCAACAGATGGTATGAATTTCTAGTAGGAGATGCAAATTGTTTTTGCAAGTTGGTATTTTTATATTCTGCTGCAAACATTTTCTCTCTAGATGCAGTGAATCTACTTGTTTTAGTATTTGAATATATGCTCTCTACCACTAGGAAACAGCATGTACAACTTGATTTCAATTGAAGGGGAAGAAAAAAAAAAAAAGCCCAACAAAAAAACAACACAGTTCTGCACTGCTGCACAGATAGTTCATTTTATTTGGCTTGGCACATATTCTTGTTACAAAGGAAGGTGGCTGCCAGCAGAGATTATAGTAAATGGAACGGGTCATCAACATCAGAAAGCTACCTCCAGCTCTGCACTTACCCTCATCTTAGCCTCTTGTTTTCCTCAGATTACCTCCCCTGACAGAACAATTTTGTTTCAGTCTCTCCCATTATATATGCCTAGAACTGATTGCATTTCTCCTTCTAATTTCTTCCCTTCTTGCTTCTCCCCACTTTCACCTCCCAAACCAGAGAATGTGATGTCTTAATGCTCTATGTTCAGTCTAGGTGCTCTTGAGTATAACTACACATGTATATATTACTCTCATCAAGCTCTCTATAGATTTACAGGCTGAACTAAGAAACATATTCCACCACTGTACTTTCATATTGGATGTCTTGACATTGTTAATTATGTCTTCCCTTTGGAAAACCTCTCTGCTCCAATAAACTGCTTCATTTCCCTATGTGATTTTTTTTTTTCTTTCCCTTTGCCTCTTCAGTTGCAAGCACCCCAGACTGACAGATCAACACCTTATCTCTGTCACAGTATTTGAGGAGATTGTCTGCTATGAACAAGGCAACAATTTATTTATTTACTTTACCATAATAATTCGGAAATATGCATCTCTAACTCCGCTTCCTTCCATCCAAGTTAAAGTAGTAATCCCTTCTTTCTAAAATTTACTCACAAGTGTCCAGACAAGAACTTAACATTGCCAAGATGAACTCTATTTTTTTGAGCTGAAGTCTTCTGCTCGCTAACAGCACCACTGTCTTCCATGATACTCTAATCCTTGGTTTCATCCTTGGAACATCACGCTTTAACTCTCAGATTCAGGGTGGATACTAAACTAGAATATTTTATTCCTGCAAATAATGTCCAAAACGACTGACAAAAGTCTAAGTATCTTGCTCATTGATAACCTCTTCTTTGGCTTCAATGCCTGGAAGTCTTATTCTCCGAAACTGATCCTCATGAAATTATCTTCCTGGTTCATTACTTAATTGAATCAGGTCCTGATATGTTTTCCCATTAATTTCCATTTTCCTCTATATAACCCTCAAAACTTTAGACCTAATGCTTATGTTATTACATGAAGATGATGCATTACAGGAAAAGCAGAAGCAGTCAACTCCACAAATTATTTCCAAAAATAATTTATTTTTCTTTTCCCATCATCATCCCTTACAAGAAGGGATAAACTTGTAAGTACAATCCTAAATCCATTCTTAATACCCCTCTTAAAACTCATATCACAGATAAGATATGTAACAAAGTATAACTTGAGAATGACTTAGCAAGATATTTTACTGTCTATGACACATTTTTGCCCTATTCTTTATCTTATTGCCTGTTGCATCTTCCAGATCATAGAGTACATACTCCTCTATAAGTATCAATGGCAAAACCAACAATCAAATAATTTTTGAGGCACGAAACAAAGCTGTTAATGTTCTTGTACAAGAGTCAGACTCATACTCTTAATTTATGATGTCTACAGAAAGATTTTGTGGATTTTTCTAGTTTGGGTGTTGAAGATGAAAATGAGATAATACACTTTCAGCTATGAAAAACCCTATGATCTGCATTTGTTATCTTTAATGGAAACGTTGGCCATTTTTGGTCTTAGAATTTATTAAAGTTTTAACAAGGGAAACCCCCTAAACCTTTGGCTGCTGTTTGTCCCTCGGGTTGTCTGTTACAGACTTGAAGTTAGCAAGACCAGAATAACAAACTTTAAGACATTATACACCAAACCTTTTTATGGACCGTGGGATTTGTAAGTGCACTAGACTTTTAACTAAACAGGCCACCTTTTATGAAGTACTATGAAACAAAATCATGTCAATCAGTTGTTAAGTAATCAGTCTAAAGATGGAATAGAATTTCTTGTGCCAGTGTATAAATGTGTTTCAATAGCTACATAACTCTGTGTATTTATGTGACATGATAAAACAACTGCCACCCCTTTATCTTGCCTATATTGAGTATTTAATACAAAATTACCTCTCCTATTCTGCAAAAACTACTTAAAAAAAAAAAAAGGAGATGAATATGTGGCATCCTGGAGACCTAATTACATATAAGCACTGCTGTTAATTAAGATACATACAGCTCATCTGTTGAACAGTCCTTTTTGCAAAATTAATTATAGCTTTGTTCATTGCATTCTGCAGTGATGAATACTAATATTTAAATTGCATATCACTATAATTCAAAATTTAAAGATATTAAAACCATTAATTTTCATAGCTGTCTTTGATGTATGTATTTTTATACCCACTTTACATTCCCCATTAAAGATCAGAGGCACAGGATAGTTCCCCAAAGCCAAATATTCCAGTACCGAACCAAGATTAAAATTTTAAATTTCACAGCACTCAATCCAATTGGTACCCTTTTAAGCCACTTTGCTCTTTTGAAAATAGGGAAGAATTAACTTCAACCAGGCAGTGCCATTGCAAAACAAGAAATGCTTCATATAAGTGGATGTACATGGAAATGAATATAAAACCAAGGAAAGATATTGTCATCAAGAACGTAACATTGTTGAAAAATAATTTTTAAGGCACAATCCACCCCATACAAGTCACTGAAGTTTTCTCATTGATGCTTTTGGAAGAAGAAAACAGATTTGAAATATCAGTATAATAAAGATAATTATCAAAATTAAGCATGGTTGACATCACAGAATGTAATAAGTTTGCATGCATGCTGAATGTGTTTAAAAAAAAACACATTACAAAGCACAAACACATGGGTTTAAGTCAGGCATAGTCCCATCATGATAAAGCTACTTGCCTAACCTTCATAGAACTTACTCTGATAGGAAGTACGGATCCGTTTCGTTAAATCTGGATAAAAGTTAGACAGGCCACGCATGCAAAAGTTGTCTTTGGAACATGCCAGTACACCAGCATCAGCAGCAGGCAGAGGAAAGAGAGAAAAAACAGTCTAAAGTGAAAGGAATTGGTATCATAACCAGCATCTAGAACAGCCAAGGTGAAGAAATTTCAGCAGATGCTTACCTTCCAGTTGGGAGATAGAACAAGAAAAATAATCAAAAAAATATAGGATGTGGGATGGATGGTGAGAAAGCAGCTGAGGCTTTTTATAGATGCAATTTCAATGAGCAATGTAGAAGAGTACACTCCTTCTTAGTGGTCACTTATCCCCAGTGGGCTCCATTCTAGCAGCGCTGCATAGCTGGAATGTTGCTTTAAAGGACTGGCCAAGCCTATCACTGACACAGAGAAATCCTATGCAGCACAGGGCTAATAGCTTTCTACACCAGCCACCCTCTAACACAGAGTTCTGCAGCATGCTGCCTGTGGCTAGCAGCTGAAATGACTTTGGGAGTTGATGGGAGGCTGGCTGAACCAGACAGAGAAGCTGAAGGTAGCTTAAAGCTGCTTGTCACTTCACTCCTCAGCTGTGCCAAATTTACGTCTTTAACAGTTGGCACAGCTGAGAACTAAGCTTGCCATGAAAAAATGCCTAGATAGGGAGATAAATGGTCTTTCAGGAACAGAAGGAGGCCTGAAGACTTACATTTTATTCTCTAAATTTTACTTTCTGTTTGGAGTACAAACATATTCCCAATGAAAAAAAAAATTTCTGTTGACTTTATGGAGAAATAGGATTTGATGATTTAGTGCAGGGTCTGCTGATGAAAATGCTGATGTCATAAACCTGCTATAATCATCTGCTTTTATAGTTTTATGGTTAGCTTTAAAGCTCAACATTTTCAAACAGATTTTTAAATCTAATTCCAAAATTTCACATCTATTCATAATTGTGTCTTACTCTAGGTAATGTTACTATGGGATATGTAGAGTGAAAAGACTTGAAACATAGAGGATCTCACTTTTTTTCTCATGCAAATGATTTTTTTAGATCATCAAAAATGTATGGTAAAATTTAGCTGCATTGATGGACTAATATTTCTAACACACAAGGCATCATAATATCTGTGACTTACAAATATGATCCTCTTGGCATCAAATTTTAAAATGGGGTACAGCTGGATTTAATAAGATTATAGCAAAAGCTTCAGTTCACTAACAATGTGGCTAATTTGGGCTACCAGTTCTAACAGGTCTGGCTTCTCCAAACACAACTGCCTATTCAAATACCAATGAATAGCACTTGGCAGAAGATACAATTAAGTTTAAATCGAAGTCTTATCCATTGGTATGAGCTTATTAAAACCAGAAATGAAACAGCATAGAGACTACACTTGAAGTGACTGCCAGAGAAACGCTTTACTGCTCTGCTCGTTATGATTTTTTACAGACTCAGCTAAGGGAATTACCTGCTGACCTCCATCCCAAAAGAATAAACTTCATAAAACATTTTGTTTCTGAAAAAATGTCATTACCTAAATGACGTCAAGTTTCTTTTGTCAACTTATTGAAACTCCTTTGGCCAGCACATAGTCATGCATTTCAAAAGCACTATAAAAAGCGACAGGCAAAAAAACCAAAGAGCATATCAGGCTCATAATCACAATAATTTATTTCCTACCTGCAGCGAACTGCTTGCTTTTGCGAGGTGAACGGGGCTGACGCTGGTATGGATCACTTGATCCATATAGGTCAAGGGTTCCCATGCTCAGCAGTACTGTCTTCTGCATAAAGTCCACAACGGCCAAACCATTGCAGTTTCCAAATGCCACTCTGAGGAAAGAAATGTTCCTCAAAGGTATTAGTAATAGGTAATGAAGTGGTGCAAAAAAAGAAAAATGATTATCAATTCTCAACAAAACTTTTCTTCAGAAACTACTCAAAGTTTACATTTTATATTGTAATCCTGAATTTATAACATTGTAGCTGCTTTCCAGAAAGCAGACTTCCCAGTTTAACTAACTTTTGGTGCCAAAATCATTGCAATAATGTCTAAACGTTACTTTACTGAACAATATAATTCTAGTAATAATGATGTAAATTAAACCTAAAAATCTGAACATAGATCTTAAAAAGAGGTTATACATACATATAAAATACAAATATAAATTAAAATATAAATACAAATACATCTATAAGTTATTATTTTAATCTAAGTATAAATAATAAATGAAATATATTAAGCTGTGTTGTGGAGATACTCAAACCTTAAAGGTTTTTATAAAATTTCCTTCTAACTCTGTCAGCTTGACCACAGTAGACATTCCTGCTAAAACAGTCTCTACCCCTCTGAAATGCTTCCACGAATGGCATTTTGATGGTGGTTTGATTAATGGGCAAGATCTCTTAAATGGCGTGACATTGCCTCAAATCAGGACTGCAGTTTTCTTATAAGGAAAAAGGGATGGAACAATTTATTATTTTTTGCTGCCTAGAAAGTCCCTTTCGAAGCATTCTGTCTCAATTTGTCTCTATTGTTTCTACTGATTTCCTTTTGACACCAGTTTCAGAAAGAGGGAAAAAGCTGTATTGCACAGCAGAGCTTTCTCCTCCTCTCCCATAAAAATGTTTCCTGCTCTTGCTTTTTCCTCAGCTTGGAAGGGGTTGAGGTTGAGTGGGGGCAAGCAAGAAAACAAGGACTCTAGCTAAAGAAAAGGAAGAAAACAAAGAGATGCTAAACATGTCTATATGTAAAACCTGTAGGAAACTCTGAATTTAACCATAGCATATAGAAACCCACACATCTCAGCAGATAATATTTTTGCTTCATAATCTCACTAAATCATTAAACCTATTTAAGAATTAGTATTAAAATCGACAAGCAAAATTGACTTCTTTCTTTCTGATTTAAATAATGGCAAATAAATTCACAGGGCGTACGACTACTGAAAGGATCCATATACCAAACTTTTGTCACTGCATTATTGGAGACTTGATTTAAACAAGTATATTATATACTGACAATTATTCTACAGATGTCCATCATACTGCAATTTTAACTTCCAGACAGAAAGGAGTGAAGGTACAGCTACAAGGAAAATCAAAATATCCTTTATAATGACACGTGCTCAATCAAATTAGGAATCATTTGTGATCAAGTTTGGTCATTTTATGTAAAAAATGATTACGGTGATTAGTTGAAAGCCCTTCAAAACATTTAAGCCCTCAGTTCACACTAAAAGTGAGCTGTGTGCTCACCTCCACCTGACTATTCTTAATATAGCTTCAAAATGTATTAAAGGAGATATATTAATTTCTGTGTGGAAAAACAGTAATAGAGAAGTAATGAGAAGGTGGAAGGGGAAGCAGGGTAGATAAAACATTTTCCTCTGTTGTACCTTTTCTGCCTCTGCTTCCACTATAAAAAAATACATTTCCATATGGCAAACAGAAAAGGTAAAATTGAAAATGAGGTGAGTTTTTCTTATTTGTCAAACTGGAAAATTAAGGTACCACCTACAACAATGGCTTGAATTCTGCTGTTTGTTGCTACACCACATTTACTACCTTTGACTGAACACTGACATTAATAACAGCATCTATGGAAATACTATGAGCATACACTTTTTTCCCCATTGACTCCTCACCAATCTGTAGTTTAAGCAGCTACTAATAAACCAGCTTAAAGTGCAAATACACTTTTATTTGGCAATATTTTGTGCTTATGTTGAAATAACATAAGGTGCACTGAGGAATAAACTCTGTGTTATATGAATGTAGAGTAATAGCTGTTTCAGAAATTACTAAAGCCTCTTTTGCTTAATAGAAGAAAGTAATTTTTAGTGAGTTTCCCAGGGACAAGAGGAACTCTTATTTGTCACATTTTGACATTCTATGCAAAGTTTTATATGTCTTCATGTTTCTTGACATAATTTAACTGATAAAGAGCAGTAAAACGTTATTTTGATATTTGATTTTGGCATTACTGTATTTTGCTTTAAAGCATATGTTAATAGGCATTGTAAGAGAAAGGATATTGAAGTAAAAAAAGGTTGCTAATGTAAAGTGTGACAGCAGTTCCTGTGTTCCTAAGTCCCTGTGTTCTAGGTGGAGGAGAAAAAAAAAGCAATAAAAATAACAAGTGTCAGTCTCATCTGTTAATGCTTTAGGGAACAAAAAGTATAGCAATCTGCATTTTGAAAATTATTAACCTGAGATTTATTAATTCTGGAAAACATGAGCCACAAAAAGAGCTAGTGATCATTCACACTGTGGTCAGCAAATTAACAAAATGGATCATCACTTCCTGGTCTGCAGTTTTCTAAACTTCTCTAAGTTCACACAGAAGCACAGATTTAATACTTGTTAGATCTAAAAAAAATTACTTTAACAAGAAAGATCAGAAATTGTTCACTAATACTATGACACTTCTGAGGAATTATAATATTATCTAGGCAGACATGACTGTTAACAAGATTTAATCTTAATTGCTAACATCCAAGTCTTTATGAAATCAAATACAATATATGCATAATGAATTTCTCAGTTCTGACCTGCAAGCAAGCAAATTAGGCAAAATACAATGATTTGCAAATGTGACGAATACATCTAGGTATGGTAAAACAAAATAAACTTCTAGAGTTCATGGATAAGAAACTTTTTCAAATTAAAGGCCAAAGAATTGACAAAAGAGCCTCCGAATGACAACATTTTTGCAAAAATGTAAAGGGTCTGCACAAAATTTCTGAAGTCTCTGAAGAAAGTGAAGTGACTTACTGAAAGTCAGTAGGAGTCAGACACCTAATACCCACTGCAACCTAAAGACTTTTTATTGGAGTAACACCTTCTACACTGAAAACCATTTTGAAGTATCTGGGCAACTCTCAGTGCAAGAAAACATTAAAAACTGGCAAATAAATTGGACCTGGGGAAAAAAAATACACACAGATATGCTCACTTGCATTTCCATAGAGAATTTAGCATTTGAATGTTCCTTATTCAGTTTTCAATTTCAGGTCACTAGTTTTCTTGCAAACAGAGATTAGCACAGACATAAAAATGCTGTTCTCAGAAGACAATTTCCAACTAAGATATGTCATGAGCAATGACGTTTAACATTTAATCACATCACCATTTTCTGTGAAATGTATTTTATCTTCATGATCCTTTCAAAATAACTTTAAAAGTTATAAATTTGAAAGCTAATAAGATTTTATTTGAAAGGATGAACAGAATAATGTGAAAAGATTCAATCTTTTAAATAGAAATAGTAAAAATATTGGCAAGAATGGCAGTTTAACGGCTCATATTATAATCCTTATGCAAGTTCAACTAATTTTTCCCCAAGAACCTGTGTTATAGCACCTTTTGATTATTTTACTCTGACTTTAATTGTCTGCAGGAGACTTCAAAGTATAATTGGAAAATACATAATTTAGTGCAATAAACAATAAATCAATGCAACCTTTATTGTGAGTTACTTACAGTCCATAAGCAGAGTTTACAGCAAGACTGGTAATCTGTTGTGGAGGTTCACCATCCACCCACACCAACTGAATAACAAGATCTGCTTGGTATCCAGGAGGCATTCGCACAGGTCGAGTCTTAACGCTAAGAAGAAGAGGTACAAAATAAGAACAAGCAAACAGATTGGGACATGCATAACAGCTGCCTCTCTTGAGAAAATACTAGTGAAACACAAACCACAAATCCAGAGCAGCAGCAGCAGCACTTGCAGAATACTGTGCATACACCCATACATTGAGACTAACCATTCCAATCAGAGCAGGGATGTTTTGGATGAATTGCAGCTTTGGACTTTCATTTCTGTTGTAGAAGTAAATCTGAAAACTTCAACATTCTCTACAAGAGAATCTCTGGAGAAGATGTAGGTGAGGGTAAATAAAAATAATTTCTGCTTAATCATTTTGCTTTGATTTTCCCTTTTCAGCATATTTTTCTGATGTATAATGCATGCTTTAAAAATCATCATGATGATGACTTGTATGGAAAAAATAAAATACTTTCTTCTGAAACTTTCAAACAGGACATTTTTGTGTTTTGGGAACTTGCTTGCTCTGAAGTAAAGCATGACAGAAAAACGTGAAGAGGCAAGAGATCATGAGAAGTTGTATCTTTCTGTAGAGGTCCTCATCATTGTGTATTCAAAACTTAAGGACTTGACAATTCTATTTGTCCATCTAGTGCAAACAAGTTCTGTTTTCTTCTTTGGAGTATAATATGTGATCTGGTGCTAATGAATGAATGCTTCCTACATAAAATCTGACAGAATTATTAACACCTCTTCACATTCTGTTATGGCAAGTTCAGTAAATTGCAAAGCAGGTAGTGAAGCTGTACTTATTAAGGTGGAGTGTACAAAATGAACACTTCCATGTGACAGCTTTATGTGTGTTCTTGACTGGTAGAACTTAATGTGATGATACACCGAAAGAAGATATTACACAGTAACAGTAATACTTTGAGGTATTCCTGCTATTCATTAGCATATTCACACTGTAAGTTAATAAGACCACAGCATCTGTGGTGGGTTAACCTTTGCTGGCTGCCAATGCTCACCTCATGCTCTCTCACTCCCTCTCCTCAACAGGACAGGGGAAGAAAATAAGATGAAAAAGCTCATGGGTTGAGATAGGACAGGGAGATTGCCTACAAATTACGGTCACGGACAAAATAGACTCAACTTGGGGAAAACAAATTTAATTTATTGCTGATTAAAAATAGAGTAGGAGAGTGAAAAATTCTTTGAAAATACAAAACTAAAAATACCCTCTCCCCCTCCCTCCCTTCTTTCAAGGCTCATTTTCATTCCTGACTCTTTTTCCTCCTTCCCCACCCCAAGCAGCACAGCAGGAATAGGGAAGAGTGGTCGTGGCCAGTTCATAACACTCTGTGTCCACCATTCCTTCCTCACACTTTTACCCTGCTCCAGTGTTGGGTCCCTCCCAAGGCCTACAGTTCTTCAGGAACAGACTGCTCCCGTGTGGGTCCCTCATGGGCCACAGCTTCTGCCAGAACACCTGCTCTTGGGTGGGCTTCTCACCACAGCTTGCAGCTCCTGCCAGGGAGCTTTCTCCAGTTGGGGTTCTCCACGGGCCGCAGGGGAACCAGCCGCATGATCACGGTCTCCTGCACAGGCTGCAGGGGAATCTCTGCTCTGGTGCCTGGAGCCCTTCCTCTCTCCCTTCTCTCACCTTGGTGCCTGCAGGGCTGTTTCTTATACAATTTTTTTTTCCTCCCTTGTCTCTCTCACAGCCGCTGTGCCGCATTTTTTGCTCTTCTTAAATTTGTTTTCCAGAGGTGCCACCCTCTCGGCTGAGGGGCTCGGCCGTGTCCTGCGGCGGGTTGGTTGGAGATGGCTGGAACCAGCTGCGTCTGGCACGGGGCAGCCCCAGCTGCTCACATTGATTGTCAATTGATTATCACAACATTGATTATCACAATGATCTATCATTGCTCCTCACAGGTGCTGCCCTGCAGAGCTCCCTGCCGGCACGTGTGCACCTGCACCTGATAGGACATCTTTGATAACTCCCTTTTCAAAACATATTCATATACTGTCTCATTGTTTAGTCATTTCTGTGATACAGTTTATGCTGTACTGCTCGTATTTTTATTGTAGAGGGCTCACTAACCTTGTCAAATCTTTCCCTTATTTACTATTTAACGAGAAAGACATTCCTCATCTATCTTTCTAAATGCATTTCCTTAAAAGCAGCGTGGCACACTATTCTATTTCTTCTGGCTGTCATACTGTTCAGACCTTACATATCCATTTATCTGGAGCAGTAATCAGTCACTTGGCTCAAATCTTGTCATAGGAAAGACATGACAGCACAGTTCAGCAAGTGGGATGCTTCTTCCTATCCTTCTCTTCCTCTCTCCTGCTTGTCCAGGATCAGCTGTGAGAACAGATCTCCAGGCTACCACTCCTCCCTTCCCTGCTCAGGGTTGCTGCAGTCACAAGAGCAAAAGGAAAACACTCAACAGCCACAGTCTTGACCCAAACTGGAAGAGAATCTCTCTGTGACGACATGTAAATAGTGGAGATGAGCAGCACTTTGTCTGCTGCTGGCAGTAGTGAGAGAAGACTTTCTTCTGTGTGGATTGACCAAGCCAGGGTAAGCACAATGTGGAGCAGGGCTGCACAAGACAGCTTGTTGGAACTAAAATATGGCTGTGTCAAGCCTGAAGAGAGGAAGCAGCAGAAACAGGAGCTGGTGCATGAGAAGCACCAGCTGGTACAGCTGGTGAAAGAGCTAAACAGTTTATTGTTAGATGTGTGATGCCTTTCACAATCATCTCCAAGGTTCTCAAGTCCTGAGACTCCTCAATTTCCATAGCCCTATCATAGTATACCTATTATACCTGAGGTTATGGGATTGCATATCTGGGTATCTCAGACCTGGATATCCCAGCAGAATGTATGCAGCATTTCAGGATGAGGAATGAGACCTTCATTTGGATCTCCAAGACATAAACATGTCTTCTTCTCTTCATGCTCCCATGACCTGCTTCTACCTTTTCCCCCCTCTGACAGTAGAAGTACTTAAGTTGTGTGGCAAGGTTTTGGTACTGGGGGTGGAGAGGGGTTGCAGAGGGGGATTGCTGCAAGGGTGGTCTCTGTGAGGAACATCCAGGTGCTGCACTGTGATGGACACGGACTCATTCTAGCTGTTTCCAGCTGTGTATGCCATGGATCCATTGCAGGACACAGCTGAGCCCCTTAGCCAAGCTGGTGGCAACTCTGGAAAAAAATTGCTAATGAAGGGTAGAAAATGCTGCCTGGGAGAGTGAAGTGAGGAAAACTAAAAAAGTAAGAAACAGCCCTGCAAGTACCAAGATGGGAGAAGGAGGAGAGAAGGTGCTCCATCCAGGTGTGGGAGCAGAAATTCCCCTGCAGCCCACAAAAAGGACTATGGTGAAGCAGATATCTACACTGCAGTCCTTGAGGACCTTCTGGTGGAGTAAGTGGCTATTTGCTGAAGGAACTGTGGTTTGTAGGGAGCCCACGCTGGAGTAGGTTTATCCTGAGGGACTGCACCCCATGGGAGGGACCCCACACCAGAGCAGGGAAAAGCGTGAGGAGGAAGGAGTGGCAGAGAGGAGCTGTTATGAATGGACCACAAGCATTTCCCATCCCCCATGCACTGCTCAGGGTGAAGGAGGTAGAGGGGTTGGGAATGAAGAAATGAAGTTTGGAAAAAGGGTGCATGGGACACAGGTGTTTCTCACCATCCAATTTTATTTTATTTGGTGATAAATTAAATCTCTTTTCCCCAAGTTGGGTCTGTTTTGCCTATGACAGTAATTGGTAAGTTATGTCCCTGTTTTTATCTCAACCCACAAGCTTTTCTATCTTATTTTCTTTCCCTTCTGTTTAGGAAAGGCAATGACAGAGTGGCTGGGTGGTCACCTGGCAGCTGGCCAAGGTCAACTCACCATGATTGGCAACTTTTTTTGAAGTATTTATACTATAAGCCTAAAAGGTTGCAGGAGTATGCGCAGAAGGAATGTAGACATTTCAGTGACTTCCTTGACACGTATTGTTGTTCTCTCTTAACAACAAATCTCTGCTCAAAGTTTTGCACTTTCTTACCTGTTCTGGTGGCACTAAAGCTTTGCCCTTTCCTTTTTTTTCATAAGATATATGTCTAAGAGCATTTCTGAAGTGACACTATCCATACGCTTAATGAAGCCCTGGGTTACCCAGGGGTATTCGTGGTGAGAGCAAAGGGATGAACATCTGTGAACACAAGCTGCTAAGGGAGAAGGGTCTTTTGAGACCAGAAAAACTGAAACTACAAACAAGAGTTAAATACAAGCTGATTTTTTTAGATAAATAGTCCTCCAGAGTATCTTTGTAATGGGGCTCCTCTACTTCTTATGTCTATAGATAAGCTTTTAGAAGGCATACCAGCGGTGGTGCTTCTAGCTTGCACCCCATTTTCAGTTTTCAGCTCCTGTCCTTTAAAATAGAAAACAGGTGAATGAGATCCAAGAAGCAAGACTCTTAAGTCTAATGCCCTTTCATCTGATCAGAAATAATTTCCATCTGTATTTTGTAATGGATAACTGGTGATGTGGGAGAACACAAGAGTCAAGCTCACCGCTATGGTGAGTTCCAACAAATACCGGTTGAGGCAATATGTTTAATTCTTCTAAACAAGTTACTATGAAACTAACAGTGTCTGCAAAATTAATTCTGATCTTCTAAAACATGTTTTTATTATTAATTTTCCAAGGTGTTTTTAACAACATGCTAAAAAAATGGGAGGACTTGAAGTGCCGTGCAAGTTTTCTTTTGGATTATTGTTACCTTAGCAAAAAAAGCAAGTGCCTTTCTCTCTATTTTTCATGTAAATTTGAGGATCTTCTTTGGTAAGATGGATGTTATTTCACAGGGATTTTCTCTAAGCACAGAATAAGCTGCAGTTGGTGAAAGACCATACAACTGGAGTAAAATTGTTTCCAATTTCATGATTCAATTTGTTGTTCCCATGTTCCTGTGACACCTTCCTTTTTCAGGATGTTTGAACTATTTCCCTGGTTTTGCTAACCTTCTTGCTTGAACAGTAATGTTGATATTTAGATCCTCTTTTTGAAGTGCTGATATCTAAGCCTAAACATGTATGCACAGAAGGAACAGAGATATTTCAGGAACTTCCTTGACATGTACTTGTTATGCTACAGTGAATTTTGTTGTTGCAAAGTTTGGTATTTTAGTTTTCTCCATGAATTAATCACAGTTCTTTATCATTTTGGAGCTACTTGGAGCTACCGTCAAAACCCTTGACTGACCTAATTTCAGGACAATACTAAAAGTCTGGGAACAAAGAGTTACATTCTGGGTACAGATTCTTGATGACAGTATTTACATTCAAAAAATATTCATCTGCATAATCACAAATACATCAGTTTCTTATGTTATTATAGCTCCATATTTCATTATAAAATCTTCCGAAAAAAGCCTGCGGCTTGCTTTTCTTAGTAACATTTACTTTTGATTTCAGAAAAGTGCCAAGTTCTCATTTCTTCACCCCTTCCAATTACTTTCTTTCTAGTACCTATTCAAAGATGCAAACACATTCAGTCATTCTGAATTCTGACCAGCGAAAATTGTGTTGTGTCAAGTGCCACCCGTTTGCTCTAACAAGTTTGAGAAGCAGATATGAAAATAAACACAAAGGAGACAAGATTAAAACCTAGTCTGTATATAAAATGTTATGTGGATTATCAATGCAGTTCAACTTCTGCACTCATCCTCCATGTGTAGGTGGCTGCAGCTTTATATCATTATCACTGCATCTTATATTCTGTACTAAGAACCTCTATTGGTTGATTACCGCTTTTCTGCCTCCAAGATCAAGAATTCCTCTCCTTCCCAGACCAAATCAAATAAGAATTCCTTAAGGGAAAATCTTACCCACTGAAATAACTGATTCCATTCTTAGTGATTTCAATGTCGTAAACAGACTTCACATTGGGATTTTTTAAATAACTTCTCTCTGTCTCTTCTATTGATTTTGATGGTTTACATTAATGATTAATCTGAGGTCTGAGGTTCAACTGCCTGACTAAATGAGGTGGACAAAAGAACAGCATGCCAAAAATTACTGTTAATTTTACAAGAACAATGTCAGGTTATTGTTTTTAAATGCTAATGAAGTTTTCAGGAGCTCAACAGCCCAAAGTATCTGCAAAGTCAGGCAACAGTCATTTAAACTGCTTTTAAAATAACTGAGGCATTTAAAATATTTAATAATAATTAGACTGAAACAATAATGAAACCACTAAAATGAGAGCAGTTGTTATCAGCAGTGCACTCTAATTACTGGAAAATTACAGTTTATGGAGATTTGTACAGAATTCTGTTCTGAAACTATTAAACCCCATAATTTATCTGCCTTATTCTTAAGAACATATTAATCTGCTGCAAGCAGTGGCAATGTGTACTCCAGCAAACAATTTTCTTCTTTCTAAAGATTAAACATATACACACTTCCACACAGTGCAATGGTTCATAATTGTATATTTTAACAATTTTTTAAATGAGTATTAACATAGTTTTCATTCCTCACGCACCATAAAATGCAGATAGTTTTTTCACAAAGAAAGATTGTGGTGTGATGCTAATTAATCAAGGAAGGAAATCTTTGCACATGTCTGCTTTATGGAAGTCTCTTTGTGAACTCAAAGAAAAAGGTTCCCCAGAAATTCTTTGATTTATTCTGTAGTGTTTGTATTCCGTTCAAACTTGTGGTCATGAGATGCAAATTTAGTCCTAGATCATACTGGAAAATTGCATTCAAACCTTTACTGTAACAATTTATCTTCCCCATAATTATTTCTAGGCTTTTACAATCCCTTGTTAATTATTTTGCCTTAATTCTTTTGTTTGTTCTATATTCTAGTTTCTTCTCCTTTTGAGTCACATATTACGATTAACCTCTTTTTCTTGATAGTTGATGGATTGTTAATAACACAGATAGGAATGTTTTTTAGAAAAATGAATCTTTGACCATTGAGTCATAACTTACCTAAGACATGGGATACTATCCTTCATTGTTCCTTCACATGCTACAGTGTTGGTACTGCCTGAAAGGCTCTTTAAAGAAGGAAGCTGGGAGGAGGCATCTGGAAATGGAGGAATTATTTCCGGTTCAGGAGTAATGATATCTTCTACTTCATACTGAAGTCGTACCTCTAATGACTTAAATAAATAAAAAGCTAAGTTATAATTTAATAAAGAAAACTTCTGAAAATTCTGTTACTTTCAAATAAATATCAGTAAGCCTTTAAAAAAAAAATAAATTCCTCCACATTTACCATTGTCACTTGCAGGCAAAGAATACTGTCATTTGTTATTTATACAGCCTAACAGATTCTAAAAAGCATAGTTCAAACCAGTTACCTTTTGCTTTCCTTCTGGGCTCTCTAGATAGGGGCCAACCACCCCTCAGTTCTTTCCCCTAATTCTGGAAGCCTTAACTGAAGGACTCCAAAACACCAGGGAAACTGGACAGGGAGCTCTAATCTATATAAGTAATAATCTCAGAGAACCTCAGTAGATCTTGGGTGATTCTTTCTACCTCATGAATTGTCCAGGGAGATCTTCATTTTGAAAAGAATCAAAAACAAGGTACAGCCCTCAAAGAGATAAGGTCTTGGGATTACTAGTTGAATCATGATTTTGGTGCTGGTACCTCCAAGTGCTCAGAAGCAATTGCAGATGTAGACACTGCAAACTTGACCTTAGTTAATGATCTCTCACTGAGACATCATCTGTACCAGAATGGACATTAAGAAAATACCAAGGTTTTATGGGAATCAGGAGATAAAGGTCAGTATTAAAGGCTCTCCTATTTCTCAACCACTGTATTAAAACATGTAAGATTTCAGAAAGAAGTGATTCTGTTAAACCAGAAGAGAGAGGGTCCTTTCTCAAAATATCTCTTTCTTTTTCTCCTTGCAAAATCCACGGATATTTTTTGCCTGAATCAGCTAAAGAAACCTATGGACAACATTTGCCTTCAAAGACTAATGAGTGAAATATTGAGTTCAGGAAAATCTAATCTCCTGGAAGTAATTGCTGCTGACCGAAACAATTTATAATGCTGTTTAATCTTCATGTAGAACTGGAGTAAATGTTGAAGAGTATGTTCTTCTGCTTGCTGTGTTACATGTGCATCATTCCTCTTTGAATCTTTTTCTTTGTGTCTTCCTTTTTCTACTAAAATTAATTTTGTTAATTTCTAGCTTTTGTCCATTTGCAGAGAGAAGAAAAAATTTAGGCTAATAACATGACTGAATTTTTTTTACCTTTTGGTGCCTGCTTTGACTGGACCTTGAAAGGGGTACAGACCTGTTGTACCAATTTATTTTGACACATGGTAAAGATCTTTTGAAGGATCTCATCACTAGGCTCATTAATTCTCCTTTCTACACTCAGACTAGTATAAACTTTTTTCCTATGGTTCTTCTCTAGAGCTTTGCAGAGAAGCTTCATTGAGGAAAGACTGATCAGTGAGAAAGTGATCGTGTTTAAGAGATACAGACAGGATGGCATAGATTCAGATAAGAAAACAACCACAAGAGCATATGCTTTTTACATAATTGCATTGCAATGAGTCCAAGGTTGGATATGAAGCAGAATTTGTCTCATGCTTACTACTTGCCTCCATAATCTGACATGGAATGATGCAAATACTACTTCTGTTGAGGAAATCTCAGGCACAGCCTATGCCTCTAAGGCATATTCAGCAGCAGACTTGCCTGCTACATGGAGAAACCTTTGAGAAGCTTCCATGCTTCCCATTTACCACAGTAATGACATTACAAGATCCATGTCAGGCAGTCGAATCAACATGGGATCTTTAAAATGTGATTGGTAGATTGAACTCAAGGTGAGTTCAGGCTGGCTGCTAGAGAAGCGGGGAAACTATGTGCTAGAAATTGTGCTCACCTCAGGCAGGAAAGAAATCTCGATACTGACCAGCTCAGTCTCAGTATAGACAAAGCCAGACAGCCTAATGTCAGATACATAATCCAACAAAGACACCGACTCACATACTTTTTATTTAAAAAAAACCTACCATTGAAAAGTGAAGACTTGAATGCCTGCAGCTAAAACGTAGAAACCAAGAGATGAGGCCCAGGGGAACTCAGTGACTATTCCACCAAGATTAGATAACATTAATGCAACTCTTGAGAGGACAATTCCTCATATAAATGCTCCTTAATTACAGATGAAATCTGAGAAACTGTTAAATTGCACATATTGTAACACTTGAGGAAAACACCAGTTCTGATGCAATTCATCCATAAAAGTAGAAGGCAGGAAAATAAAGAAATTGAATTATAGGTAATAAAAGATAAGGTGCATTTTCTATGGAACAAAGTAAGAATACTGAAATGTATCAATTTTAGCAGCATTATACATGAGCTGGTCAATAATGTGAAAATACTGTTCATTAATTTTAAAACTCTCCTGAAAGGATACATTCAGCTAGCTTAATAATATTGCCTCTGGAGGGAGAAAATGGGAGAAAAACAACAGAAGAGCTATAGGTAATGAATTTCCTAAGAATTTCCATTTCCAGATGGCACACGGCTAAAGGCCAAAAATGACACGTTTTTGCCAGGCTAGAACTATAGACTTTCTAAAGTATATTAAAATAGTCTGTAAAGGAAAAGAACTGTAATTGGGGAAGGTGGAAAATGAAAGGGAAATTTTGGGTCAGCCCCTGGGGTTTGTTGAGAGCTGGAAGATGCAAAGAAATACTTTCTGGCATGAACGTGTCTGGAGTTGCAAACCGTTCTCCAGCACCAGAGAATGGCAAGCCTGAAGGAGAGGCACCCATATTTAGTTTGGCTAAATAAACATTACAAATGCTGTTCAGCCACACTGCTAGCAGTGGTTGTGGCTCCTGTGCAAAAATGGAAGGTTTAAACCAAAGTCAGAATTGCTGTACAACAATGAGAAGTACAAGGTGACTGTAGTGCAAGTTAAAAGAACATGAACTGTATGATTCTACCTGAAATAAGGTGACTGCTTAAGACATGAAGACAGAAAAAGTAGTATTGAACAGGAAAAAGCAATAGAAAGCTTAGGAAAATATCATGTGCTTAGCCATAATTAATCTGACGTTTTTATATAGTGTCCATTTTTAAGGAAACAAAGTCAGCATAAGCCAGAAAAAAAATCAACTCTTTTTTTGTTAAAGCCAGTGATAATAGCATAATTAACATAAATTAAAGAGAAGAAATACTTGAGTTAAAAAGAACACTATTATGTACATACACAATGTACATTATCTGATAAAAACTTACAGCAGCCAGTATTTTTAGTGCAGGTAAATACAACAGAGATTTACTGTATCATAAAGCCTTAAAAGCAAACTATGTCTGAAATCTGCACTGTATGTAACTATTAAAGCAAAAAAGTGGAGAATTGGATCCCAAAAAATGAGTTAAACTTTTTTCACTACAAGATATCACTCAAAAGGTTTAAAATGGAATGTCCCTAAACCTATATTTATAGTTTGATATTAATTTTATTCATGCATATGAGGACAGACACAGCAAAGCAATTTGATTAGGAATTATGTTATTTTACAAGAGAGTAAAATTCTGAAGGACTTACTGCAATTTCTGTGTTTACTTCATGTTTGCTGAACTTGTAAACAATGACATATGCAGAAACTCCTGCCACACAGAAAATTCGGCTTTCAGGACACCAGTACATCATCTGAACAGCAAAAGGATCTTCTTCCACAATCTCTGCTGTTGCTTTTCCATCTCCTGGTTTCTGTTTCTCAAAGACTTTTGATGTTTTTAATTTGTACAACATCTGTAGAGTAACTAGAATATATTAAAAAATATAAGAAAATACTAACATGAAGCAGATCCATTACAAAATTCCTCAGTTCCCATTTTCTTTTCAGTTGTGGCATAACAAATAATTTTATGAAGGCCTAAGAGGAGAAGAGGATGGATATTATACAACACAGATATTATTCTAGTCCACAGTACTGGCAGGATATGCATCTAATACTTCCAAAATAGATATCTGTCTGTGAAATACTTCTTAGTACTTTCTAGGACAGGTTGTCAAAGGTTGTTGTTAACCATTATGTACATAATTAGGCTTTTACTGAATCTTATAGAGAGGCTCTGATAGTGCTGCTATTTTCCTAATGAGATTCCTAAGATTTCTTTTGTTTGAGGTCATTGTCTTGCTAGAATTTAAAGACTGTATGCCACTTCAGGAGAAAACACTAGGCAAGTATTCTGGTGGCCTGGGCAACACAAAGACTTTCTGAACAAATGAGAGTTCTAAAATGTTTTGACTTTCTTGACTAATAAGTATATCTATATTTATCTTTTATACTTTTATACTAGAACTCCACTGCAGTGAATTCTGAAGGTACTATCATTAACAGCACCTCATTTTATTGACATTCCTCCCACTTTTTACTGCTTTTACATTATTTTACCAGCGGTATTAATTAATAATTGCATAAAGTCAGGAAAAAGTCAGTCAGGCCCAGCACTTAAAAAGGTGTATATACATAAAAGGTAAAACTGTTATATATGTTAGTGTAACTGTGGTAGATCAGCGTAAGCTTGTGTAACAAGAGCGACAAAAAGATGAAAGAATGGTGTTTTTTTAGTTATGTAACCAGATGACGAACACAGCAAAATCATTTTCATTTTGCAGTGCAAATATATTCCAGAAGTTTTACGCATTTATTTTTATTTTATTTTTTGGAAAGTTTTAGCAGACAAAAAGCTACTAAATTTTCACAAATTACAGCAAGTGCTTCTGTAACGAACACATAATTCTTCCTGCTGTCTGTGGCAGTAGAAGAGGCCTCAGGATGCCTTTAGTCCCCATGGCAAATCTAGAGTGGCACTTCAAATTAGACATCATGGGTTCATTCATGCTAGCATCGGAAGAATTACAAAATCATAGGGAGCAAGTACAAGGTGAGACTCTCTATGCTTCTGCGAATTACTAGGTGCCATCTGCACTGGGGCAAATAAGAAACAGTAATGGCTTTTGAGCAAATATATATTCAGAAAATTGCTTCAGTAGCTTAGCAGTTCCCTGTCTCCCACAAATTTGTGCTTTCGGATACAAAATTATACAGTTAAAATAGATCTAAAAGCGAAGTATTTTGTGCCTTCAAATACCAGTAGGATATTGTGTTTGTTATAAAATCTTGAGCAAAATTTGAAGTCTATTATAAAGTTAAGACCTTGTAAATAATGTAACTTTTCAATAATTAAAACTTCATAAATAAAAACTACTAAGTACAGTACCAGTAACATGCCCTGAAAAGTAAGACTAAAACCAGGACATCAGAGGTGCACTGAAAGTACCTTTACTGTTTAAAGGATTGTGAATATTCATGATCATCTAAGTTTTACCTTTAAGAAAAATTCTTATTGCAGCATGTACATACTGATTAGTGGGTTATATTTATATTCCTTATGAGAAGAATTTTCCTTTCCCCATTCCTGCCACAATTATAGAAGAAATGACTAGCACACTGGTTCCTGTGCAGTGTGTACACTAAATGCTTCAGGGTCTTGTAACGGTCCGTATTGTTTCACCCTAATTTTAATGCCTGTATTTGCACATTCTTGTCAAGTGTATGTAATGGAATATGTGCAAGACAAGGCCTAATGCCTCACACTGCTTCTTCAAATAACTCATTATCCTATTTTTGTTCATATTAAACTGCTCTCAAACTTCTGTCTTTGCAGATAAACTCCTATCGATGTCATTTGAATTTTTTTCTTTCTTGTGTACACCACAACGTGAAAAAAAAGGAAGATATAAGCTCTAAGCAGCATGTATATGTTTTTTCTCCATTTCCAAATACAGAAATTATATAATAAAAACCAAACCCATAGTCATGTTCAGTTGACGTGCCTATGTAAAATTCCATTGTGAAACGAGTCTTGGGAAATCCTAATTTTCCCCTTGTCCATCCTGATGAGTAAAAATATTCAGCAAAAAGAGAACTATCTGACAAAGTGATCAAGTTTAGCTGACATTAAAATCTTGTAAACATTCCCCATGTTTGGCTGGAAATTGTAGCAGTATTAATCATTACGTTTTTGTGGCACAACGTGGAACCAGCAGGTAGTTTAAGTATTACATACTCCATGTTCTTGGGTGACCATTACAGACTGGTTATTAGGGTCAAATTAAATCTCTCTGTGCCTAACATTTCATACAGAAGTTTCTTTCACACTCTCTTTTCTTTAACAGGCTGATGCTTCATCAAAGAGAGATTCTACACAGACATCCCTGTACCAAAGACGAGACAGAAGACAAGGCAACTTTATTACAACTTCTGTGAACCACAGTCACGTTATTTGAGCCAGAATACTTTAGCTTTCAACCAAAATTAATGCATATTTGTAAGAAATATCTTTTACTAATAAGTACCATATGTATTTTCTGCAGGTGAAAATGCTGGGTATTGATATGTATAGCTATAGCTAGAATGTATGGAACAAATATTTTCTGAAGCTTTTTCCTGCTAGGAGGAATGGAAATGCTTCCCAATTCTTTCCTGGAACTTGAGACTGGACAAGGAAAGCTTTAGGTCTTCTCCACCCTCACCAGATTAGGCATGTATTCAGATGTATTATTGTATTTTAATACTTTATTTCTACTTAGCTATAAAAAAGACTTTATTGTATTCAGAATAGAAGACATATGACAACTGAAACTGAATATTGGACCTAATTGAGCCCACTCTTTTATACACACAGGAAGATTACGCTCCTGGGATGTTTTACAAACACTTCATCCTTCATAGGTCTTGGTGTGTTGGATCTGGAGTTTTTCATTCCTCTTAAAGACTTGCAGTCTTTTCTGTCTAATACATCTCATTAGCAGTGTTTCTTTCCCTAATTTAATAAAAACTTCCTTAATTTCACCCCAATATTCCTAATTATATCATCCTATTATTATGTCACCCTATATGTATTACTACTCATAGTGTTAAATATGTTACATATATATGTGTGTGTGTGAGATTTGTCAGCATTATATAAAAGCAAACTTTAGAAACTTACTGGCAGAAGCATCCCAAAACTTTACTGATCCATCTGCATGGCTTAAAAAAAAATATAAAAATTAAGTGTGTTAAAACAAGATGTAATTCTAAAACATCTTCTACTTTCAGTGGGTGGTAAATATAAGCTGAAAAACTCTATTTTCTCATGTGGTAACTCTCTATACCTTATTGACAATATATAATGATATATATACTAACTATAAGAAAATATTTTGTAATTAGTTTAATCAGGTTAATAAAACACTTTTTCATGCATTTCCTACAAAGAACTAGGCCCCCAGTGAATTTTAAGTTCACAACAGCAAAAAACTATGACAACTTTAAGTTACAGCATTTCTGGCTTGCACTGGGCCAGCCTCAAGCCTATGCACTCCAAAAATGCCATGTATAACAAACTTCGAAAGGACAGAGGGTAACTTCATTTTGCTTAATACCTTTCAAGTTGTGTTCTTTTCATTAACATAAAATCATCCCTGAAGTAAAGCTGGAGAAAGGAGACATTTCTGTTTAAAATTAGAACAATCATCACCCTATTGGTACTATTGCACACATTAGCATCTTACTTTTAAAAACAGGTGCTAAGTATCATTGATAATAACAATTTATCAAAGATACTGCTATCATCATCATGGCTGAGACCTGAGGGAAACACAGAGTGCATCGTAGCTGAATAGCTTCTGTTTTACAGCCTGGTTCCTTGAAGATCCAGCAGGCATTGCTCATGGGGCTTCTACTGCAATATGAGCTTTTCTATGCCTTTTTGCTATTTCTCTTCACTCACATGTGAAATTCATCCCAGTGCACCACAGCCTTACTAATGCTGGACCATTAAAATGAATTCCCAAACTGTCCCCAGATACAAAGTTCCCAGGAGACCAAAGGACAACAGCTAAAGAAGAGGTGCTCCACTTTATAAAGCTACTCTCTATGCCCTTGAAGGCTGAAATATTCTTTCACAATGGATTCTCCTTTCCAAAGATCCCACATTCACAAGTGTATAGACTTGCTGGCTAACACTGGGGAATGAGAATTTCTGTGGTGACACTGCAGAAGGGAAAAAACTACGTATCTCAAATGAAGAGACCAGGATATGCATACTCTGTGAAGGGTCAGCTCTTATCTATAGCTAACCCACAATCAAAAGCTGTAGACACTAGCATTTTAAAAGTACCAATCCTCAGTTTCATTCTCACCCTGTAATAATGATTTCTGGGTATGTCTGAGCTCCAAGGTTCCATGCTCCACCACTGATAGGCCACTCCTAAACAAACAACAAGAGTACAGAGATCACAACTAGTTCTGATTAATCTTGCTTGGTGAATTTTTAAACTCAGCAGTAGACAACATCTTCCTCCAAAAAGTGATACACGTCACAAAGCGAACAAAACCATATAGCACTCAAGGTGTTTACAGCTTATTAGCATCTTTATATTATCAGTTAAGGCTTTTGAAACTTAATAACATTTTTTATGTGATCAATTAAAGTTCTACATTTTTAATATATTTCTGCACAACTAACAATTAACAATTCAAAACAGGAACTAAAGGAAGGAGTAACAAACAGTTCAGCTACTCTTTTCAGATTGCTTGACTCTTGGAGTTTTCATTAGACACTGAGTAGACTGAGAACATATTTTGAAGATAACTACTGAAGAAGCTGGCCCAGAAAAAATATCTGAGCATGATGCCACAAGATACGAGATAAGGGAATGCAACTTTTACAGAACAAAAGAAATCTTTTGTTTACTAGTAACAATATTCCCAGTCTCTTCCTCACTTTAGGCTGGTAGAGCAAAATGCTGGTCTGTGCCTAAAGCTTGACATGTATGGATACAGGATGTGGAGGATGACTTACATGCAGTGTGGGTTAGGATGTGTGCAGAGTATGAGTGGGTAGAAAAAAATCTGGGATAGCAAACTGGTTTTGTGAAACCATGGAATGGATTCTTGTGGGTACAGAAATGGGTGGGTGGCAAATGAGTGGCGACCTACATTCAAAGTGTATATTTGTATGTGCATAAATGAAACAAGGGGACAAGAGAGTGTGCAATGAACACAGGCAGGTGGTGAAAAGTTTAGGAAAATGTGTGTATGAAGTAAGGATAGAAAAGCAGACAAATTCAAATAAAAGAAAAAAAATATTTTCTGAAGTACTTTGCCGAATCAAAAGCCAAAAGGAGTAGATAAGGCCCAGTTTCTCAGTTCATGGAAAACAAGGCAGCTCCAAGGAGAACACTTCTGTTAATATGAATTGAAAACTGATGATGTCTGATTTGTTTATGTATTTAAAAAAAATATTATGATGGATTAGTTCTAGTCAAAACATAAACCAGACTACTGCTTGAAATTTATAAAATAATTGCATTTCCTCTTTTTATTTCTGAAGCTTGTCCTATTTCTAAAGCATTACTTTGGTAACTCAGTAAAATATTTATTAATATCCCTATTTAACAAAAATCTCACAGATACGCTGTCAACCCTCGACTTTCACTGAAGCTCTCCTGCTAACTTCTTTTAATTATAATCTTTTCACTTTTTCTTTGATAGATATAACTTATCCATACAAATTTGAGTTGTATCCTGACAGCTTTCCTTTAATTCTGATCTGTCATAACTCCAGCAGCGTAATTACTAAGTCCTATATAATAGTCATTAATAGTTGTGCTTAAGTGATGGTGTTTCTGAGGGATAAATCCCATTTGTAAGTAGCTGCTAAGCTGCTGGTTGGACCAACTTGAAAGTGATTATTAAAGAAATAAAACTAAAATAGTTTGCTAAGGTGTTAAAAAAGGTTGTACATCTACTTTCTTTGTTTTTTAAAGAAGTATTGGTTTTGTTTACCTTATTGCTGTATCCTTGCTTTTTATGTTTTGCTCCTACAGAATAGAGTACAGGAATCAAATCTGGAGGACAGTCCGCAAAATATTCTGTGCAGGTAACAGGTGACTCATGAATGTCAATAGGATATGGATTTTCAAAGATTGGAAAACTAGTTAAGGAAGACAATTTATTAGAAGCACTGTGACACACTGAGCCATAGAAGAAAACATATTCTTATATTAAAATGTATAACAGAATCCAAGTAAAATCATTACGAATAAAGCACATTTCCTCTTATTTATTAAAACATATGTATTGTTTTTAATATGCATAATTTGTCATTACTAAAATAAAGATATAATTCCACTGCTGTGACAAGAATCCTCTTGTAACATAAATACCCATTCTTGTGAATCATTCATAAGGCTAACAGGACTACTTGTGTGAATGAGGATTAGGAACCAGTTTTTCCCAACATCTCAAAATCTTACTTATACAGAAGCTCCAGTTTCATGGATATGATATATACTATGAACTAAGAACTACTTATACAACTGTGGATTTTATATTGAGCAGCTTAGTGTGTTGGGTTGGTAGACTACTGATTCTACAATGAACAATTGTGTTAACAGATGAAGTAGATCTCAGTTTATGTCTCACTTCCATCAGTTTGGATGGTTTGATAAGAAGGAAGGCCTCACTTCTGGCATATTATGCAATCTTATTCACAATTCAAAAATGTAGGAAATTTGGTTCTGGTTTCAGTTACATCCATTTTATATTGCTGAGGTGATTTGAATTACTCTTGAAAGTAATTGAGATAGGAATATAATTTACTTAAAATGTTTCAAAACATTAAGGGTAAAATCTGTTCCTAGTTATACCATTCTGAATGTAGTTGTACATTACTGGTAGTGTTGGATGCAGAACAGAGTAAGTTAGAACTGGATTCTGTATTCTGTAATTAATTCTGTATTCTGTAATTAATTCTGTAATTCCTTTTTGGTATGAACATTGATTCTGATGTGAAAAAACTATTTGTCATTTAAACCAGCAACAGGATCATGAAATAATCCAATAGATCCACTATAAATCAATGACATTATTATTAAGATACTTAAGTAAATAGTTAAGTAGATACTTAAGTGGTAGTCCTTGTGGAATCTAGTGAAGTTAGGCATGCATATGAGTATTAGTTGAATCTGATTTCCAAAACACACATTCAGGTTATAATTCAGCATGCGACCAAGTATTACTTAACTTCAATGTTAAGTGAATGTTTGAGGACTATGCTGTAAGGGAACACATATTTGGATTTTTTTCTCAAACTTAAGAACAAATACTATCATAAATTCCTGTTGATTGGCTGACTTAAATCTTAAGGTGGAGGTAAATGCATGGAGTGAATTATTACCAAGAGTGAATGATTTTGTATAGTAAAATGACATTGCATGAAAACATTTGGATTTTTATCATCATTTGCTAGACAGTTAAGACACACAAGTAATTTCATAAAAGACTTCATACTTACTTGCTTTGTGTCAGGTCAACAACAATGAGATCTTTTTCCAGAAGCACAACTACAGCATAGGGTTCTTGAAATTCTGTAAGTGATGAATCAAGTACAAATGACATGGAGTTCTCCTATTAGTCATTTAAAGCTAGTAGTTTAAAACAGTGTTCTCTAAACATTCACAGAATATTAAAAAAAAGGTTTAAGGTACACATCCTGGACATAGCCATGAACCAGGCATATTTGCAAACTAGAGCCACACAGGGACTTAGAAATGACTTTTGGGCAGTATTGCTGATCAACATGCACAGCAGAAATAGAATTGGCATATTACAGCATGCCAGCATGATGGTATATTGAAAGTAAAGCAAAAGAATATGAATAAGTTGTGTATATCACTGCACTGCTGAATCCAATTATTATACTGAACATGCATTTTTGCTGTGCAGTAGTAACACTTATACCGTGTTCAAAATCAGACTGTGAACAGCTGGTCCAGTCCACTTGATGATACATAATACCCAAATTTCCAAAGCAATTCCAAAGGAATATTCCAAGGGAATTCTGTAAGTCTGCTGTTTTTGATTCAGATACTGACACCCTCCTTCCTCCAGCACATGCTTTACGATATTATATCATTTGGTTTCTTATTTAATGCTTTTTTCATTTATCAAGAATAAACAAATAAAATGACAAATAAATGCTTCCCTTGATTCACAGGGTGTATTATTTTACATAGGGTAAAAATTACTGTAAAAAATATAAATGTGAATTTATGACTCTCTTTTCAACAGCAACAAACTGTTCCAGTACATACAAGCTCAGAGTGCACTCTTCAGATGGCTAATGCCATAATGCCAAAAGACAGCAAATTGACAGCAATTGATTTACTTTTATTTCAGGCCACCTAAGAATGTACATTATTTGTGGCCTGTTTTTATACAAGGCTATGAATAACTTAGCTTAAACCAACATTTTAAAATATTAGTGCATGAGCAGGGGAAGGGCCTACAAAATCTTAGTAATGGGAATTGTCACTGTATTTGACACTGTTAAATGAAGGCCCAAACTAACTTTGATTACTGAAAATTGAATTTTTGCATGACTTTGAAACAAATACACACTTTATCTTTACTAAGTGTTTTGAATATGTATTTGATTAGCTATGCATATAAGATGCATTTTACTTTTCTGCTAGAGGGCTTAAAATGCTATACTTTCTTTTTAGCTTACAGCTTTTCTTAATTTACTTTCTGGAGTTTTCTGTAAATGTATTTCAGAATTTGGCAGCCCCACAATATACTGCAAAACATTTTCAACAGTTCAACTCAGGCTGAAGTGTATGAACATTTTTTGTGGGTAAGTGATAGTTTAATTTTCAATAATTTAGCAATCTGCAGATTTTCAGCCTCATGAAAAATGTCAGAAATATAAGTGCATATGTTTGAGTAATAGCAATATTTCCTCAGACTAGCCCATGTGTTTGAAGCTTATATCTGGAGATTTATGCATGCTTTATTGTCCACTTTTTACTTGCTTCTTATATAGAGAATGCAAACAAATTTCAGTTACTTTCAGTGACGTGGTTTTCTTGAGACAGAGACAACTGTAAGAATGGAAGTCCTTGGAATAGAATTAACATATGAGAGAAGATCACATCATTTTTATTTTCCATAACTGTGTTCTGCTTAATAAACTCACCATTTGGATATGGGGTTTCACAAAGAGTTAAAAAATCAACTATAGGGTGATCCATTTCAAGAACTGTAATTGCTTTCCCATGCATGATTGTTAAACTTGGTCTTCGACAAGCTTTATCATATGACAGTCCACCAGAAAATATCACAAATGGTTCACTGTATTAAAAAAAACCCAAAACAACATAGTATTATGTTTATATAGTACATAGAAGTTTACAATATAGGTTTAGTACCTCTAAATAATAGTAAATAGTTTTGCAAAAAGAAAGATTCTAAAAGGATTTTTACCCAGGAATGGAACATTGAGTTAATTACAGAATTTAAAAAAAAAAAATACCTATTTTTACAGGTCTTGTACTCTACTTTAAGAATTGGTTTACAAGATTCGGGTTTTTTTCCATCTCTTTGAATTTTTCCTAAGGAAAGAAAGAAGATGAAAACTATATTAAAATATCATGATAATAGAAGTACCAAACTAAAACATCCACATCGAAGCAACTGTAACAGCAGTTTTAAAATTAAATGGAAACACTAAGAAGATGATGAGTATTAGCTCCTATTTCCATAAAATATGCATTTGTCTAAATTAATTACATTTATTATGTTTTTACTGCCACATAGATCTAAAGGACCACAGACCACACTTCAAAGACATCTAAAAAACATGCATCTAAAAACTACTCAAAAGGATGACAACTAATAATTAATTTGACCAAATGTATACATTTTTCTGAACACATTATGACTATAAACAGCTCAAGCTTTTCCTAAGTCATTCTTAGACTGACTCAAGTCCTCTTGCTGACAAAATGGTACATACTCTGGAGTGTAACTAGCTGAGTGATAATATTAAATGAAGAGTACAATTGAAATTCATAGGTTCTTGGTTAATTATTGCTAGGTACTTTCTTTTAGTCAGAGAAAAGTCACTCGTAAAACAAAAAAATACCAATTTTGGTTTTGTTACTTTGGAAAGCTTGTTAACTTTTTGTTAACTTTGCTTTTGACAAAAACCTGGCTGGAAGATACAGTGTAGATGGAGCCAGGCTGTTCTCAGAGGTGCACGGTGACATGACGAGTGGCAAAGGACTCAAGTTGTGACACGGGGAATTCTGGTTAGATACTAGCAGAAAAATTTGTACCATGAGGGTGATTAAATACTGGAAGATGTTGCCCAGAGAGGCTGTGAAATTTGTCATTGGAAGAGTTCAAGTGTCCAGTGTCAACTGGATACTGCCCTGAGCTAACTGACCTAATCAAGCCTGTTTTGAGCTGGGAGTTAGATTAAATAACCTCTGAGAGGACTTTTCTGACAGAAAGTACAATTCTATGACTAAAATGATAAAATAAAAGGAATTAGAAAATGTAAGAAAATGCTAAAACTTTTCTGGGCTACATAGATCTTACTTTCCCCTTCTTCCTCTCTCAGTCAGGCTTCTTGGTAATGTGCTGATTTGCAATAGAGTCAATACCTTTTTACCTCATTTATAGGAAGCAAAGGCATATAAAATGGCAGCCATAAAAGATACAGCCATTTCTGAAAATGACTCCTTAAATTCTTCATTGTAGTGACTGAGGAAGCCTTGCACCATCTCCATAACAGGCAGCACAGTGCCTTGCACAAAACTTACTTCTTGCAAAAAGATGCACATATGAGCATGTAAGTACAAAATATTGAAGTAAGAAATGTGAAAATCCCAGAGCCTGAGGGTTTCAAAGACCAGCAGTAGACTAGTAAGATGAATTGGATAAAAGAAGGTATAAGAGCAATATTAACTAGTAAGAGGAATTTATGACACCAATGTAAAAAATAACATTTGATCAAAATTGCTCTCTGATTCTTATAATATTTTGCAGCTCCTTTGCAAATTAAAACACTTATACAAGAAGCAACTCTGATCTGGACTACAATAAACAATGAAATAAACATAGATATTAGCAAACGGCATTGAGAATATTGTATTGCTCCTTAGTTATGCATTTTAACTATCAAAATTACCATGTGGTATTGTGGTCTGGAATGGTCTGTTAGGACTTTTCAGATTCCATAGGGTCAAGCTGCCATCAGAGTGACTGCACATGAACTGTTTCCCTTCATGATGCCAAGCAACAGAATGAATAGCCTACAGAAATGAAAGAAAAACTTGAGACTGAAATGGAATACAGTGTTTATACTAATGATATTTTAATGTATGACTTTGGTTTATATCAGTATATCAAAAGTTGGATGGTTCTTGTTTGGCTGAAGTCCATTGCCAGCATTTTTAGTAACCAATGGCTGTCATTTTCTGCTAGTCAAATAAAACAGTTCCTTATAAATGCTAGCATAACACAAGGATGTAAGAAAGCCTGTACTGAATTAGCCCAAAATTGAAGAAAGAAGTTATTAAGGTAAAAGTATAAGGGACAAACACTGCAATCATAATATCCCTGATAGCTCTCCTTAGAAGTATTTAATCTGGAAAATGTACAGGGAATTCTGTGTAGCTAGTTTTACAGATAACATATAACACATGTGGTCTTCCCCAGAGGACTATTTAGGATAAGTAGAAATAGTACTTTGTTCTTGAGTCACTTTCCCCACTGTCCCCAAGTTTCAGAGCAAGCACAGAGAAACCAAAAGACAATACTTCAAATATTAATAGACCATTCTTAGCATTTTGTGTAAAATTAGTGGAACTCATGAAAATATCCATAATTACATCAAACTAGCTGAAAAGCTAATGGTGTAAGCCCTTCATTTCCGCTGGTATGTGCTGGAAACTAATAGAAGACATTTTCTGACAAAACAAAGTATTGATTCATTGTATAACACAGTTTCTCACACACCCCCCTCAGAAGCACAAAACTCATAGCATTTTCCCTTGAATCCATTTCCCTTCCAGAAACATTAGCTGCCAAATAGCAAAACCCCTACGATATGGCTTAATAAAAATGTAAACAAGAGGCCTATTTTGTAATGCAGTTTCATAAATGTCCATTTTTGCAACCCAGGAGGTGCTAGGGCCTTGCACGCACTTATAGTTGTATGTGGCTGTCTTCCTCATTTACTCAAATCACTTTAATATCATGCCTGGGTATTCCTAAGTCAGCACTGGCATTGTTCACATCAATTTTGTTTAAGCTGACAAGAAATAAACCCGAGTGCTACTGGTCACTACTCAAAACTCCCTGTTGGTCTTCCTCTTTTAATAAGTATATTGATTGTTATGGTTGATAACAGCTCATGGTCTGGAGGGAGTATCAGAAGAAGCCAATGAAAAGGCTGTGACCTTTTACTAAAACATCACTCAGCTCCTGAGGCTGGACAGCATAGCACGAATGAGCCTTTGCATTAAGATGACCAGATGTTTTAATAGGAATCTGACATGCCTTGTATATGAATGCTTTGCAAACACACTAGTAAGCTAGTCATGCCAAAAATGACTCGACAAACAGAGCTGAACAAAGTGAACTCTAGGTATTTATCTTCAAGTGACATAAAGGGTGTCACTCAAACTTCCACCTACCAGAGTGGGGTTGGCACGCAATTGCTCTTGGAAAAACTTATTAGTTCCTATAAAGCCTTAGATCAAACATAAAAAAAACCATGCATTTTTCAAAAGCAATGCAACAATTCAAAAAACAACAATTCCTCAAACCCAGAAAGTACCAAACTGTAACTGAAGCAATGAAAAACGACACAGAAAAGTAGCTCTTATGGAGTCCAATGCCATTGCCATTGCCCTCAGGTAGTAAGAACCTTAGATCTATGGGGAGTGCTGCTTCACTTGCCCATCCTCACACAAATTAATTCCGACATGAGCTCATTCATGCCTGCTATCATGCCAAATTTAAATCTGCTGTTGATGTGTTATTACACATAGCAACATTTCACATGGTTGCAGTCACTAACTGTGTCTGAGCAGGAGCTAGTAACTGGCAGCTGAAAATTGAACCAAGATGCTTGTTAAACTGCTCTTAGCTACTAGGTGCCACCTGCCAGCATAAACCTCCTGTTGATTGGAGCTGAGGCAGAATGCTCCTGTTACAGATAGCTGGCAGAGCAGCAACTCAAATTCACCTGTTAAGACTTTGCCCCAAAATGGGCAAGAAAGAATAGCTTTTGGAGTTCTCAGCTAGGAGTCACAACTAATACTGAAAGGTGGTACTGAACAAGTCCCTAATTTTCTCTCTGCTAGAATATGTCTAGCATTCTGATCCACTTCTTTAGCATCCACACAAAAAAAGGAGCAGTTATTTGTTTAGAGCAGGAGTTCATCATGGTGGGTGACTCATGTGAATGTTCTCAGTGTGTATGCACATAAAGCTTATCACTCCAGATTGGGTGTTTCTTCTTCTGCAATACCCACAGGGGTTGCATATATATATTCCACTTTCAGTCATACTCAGCAGGTACTAAAATTAAGCATGCCCAACGCCATTTCATTTCATTCCTAATCACAAGCCTCCTCCACTGAGAACTCATGGTGACTCTAGTACCACTTTTAACCATATTTTGAACAAGCACCATACTAATCTCATCCTGTTGCTTGAAACTCAAGAATCCTTTGTGTTAGTACTGCTGGACCACTACAATGAGATCAGTGTATGACTTGATACCTCCATAATGACATAGTGCTTGATAAAGTTAGGGAGATGTCATTTGGCAAATGTCTGTGTGAGCTGTGCAGCTTCATGTTGGAGATGTGTTCTAATGAAAGATGATGCCTATATTCCAGAAAACTCCAAAGTTGTGTTAACACAACTTGTAAAACTTTTAAACAGTCTGCATGTGAAGATGACTGGGTTATCCCGGTCTGCCCAACTATCAATAACAACTTGAGAATCCTTTAAGGGATTTGTCTTGTTTATGTGCTTGCTTTTTATACCAATCAGTGGAAATCAACTTTTGAGGGAATTTATAAAAGGGCTTGCAAGGAGTCTTTTGTAGAGGGCATCATATAGGAGTATTGATTGAAAGGGCCTGAATATCTCATACATATCACCACTGAGAAGATGGCAATCATCATCACACAAAGAAACACATTTGCAGCTGACATCTTGAAGAGCAGACACATGATTATTTAGCAGCAGGTTCAAGCTCCACACTTTCACAGTAAGAAAATTTAGTGTCTTGAGAAGCTTCGACACAGTAAAGAAGGAAACATAGAAACTCCTTGTATCAGGAGTTGATGAACTGAGGCAGCCTAGATGCTGGTCATCATCGGGGCTAGAAGAGAGACAGGACTACTTTTAGCTTCAGTGAGTAAACCGTATCAGGGAGAGGATTTAAATGGAAGATACAGGCTTACAAGAACACCAAGCAGAGAAGTTCCAGATAATGCAAGTTGTACAGCCTTTTCTATCTTTGGTGAGAAGCTCTTCCATTTAAAATGAACAGATGTGTTTTATCTATGAAAGGTTCCCAGCCTTCAAGACATGAAGTATAGCATGACAAAGATGGAGCAAGGAATGCAGCTGTAAGTGCCGCAATTGCAGGTTTGTGAACAGCTGGCAGAGGCTTCGGCTCCACCACTTTAACAAGCTCTTGGGTTGTCTCAGTGAGCTGTTTATTCTAGGAGCAACATGTCTATGACATAAGTCTCATATCCGTGTCTGCACATCTCATGTGATATAAAACATCACACTGGTATGACGATGCCATGCAGCCTGGAAAGGATAGGCAAGATTTCACAATGGTGAAGTACAAGTAGTCTAAGAACCATTATCACTTGATGATCCTTTTGTTAGCCAACTGTTGAAGTGTGCAAATAAGGAGGACCTATTCCATCTGAGCTGTGTCCACTAGTTCAGTTAAAAAACCAGCACTCAACGTAGTGAAAAAAATGAATGGAAGAGATCTTTTAATAATGTTTCTCACCGACAATGGAATGAAATGAAAGCATGTCTTGTGGCTGTATGAAAAGAAATACCTTTAAAGTCATGAGATATGAAACTATTCCTCTCTATAACAATCAGCAGATACAGTGTCCATCTTGAACTTAAAAAGGAAGAATATATGGATTTACAGATAGACAATCAGTTACCAGCCTCCTTTCCTCTTCTGTATCAAAAAATATCTGCTGCTAACTTCTTGCTCCTGTGTTGCACAGTGATGGGTTCTACAGATCTGAGTAACAACTGAGAGCCTCCCTCTCAACAGCTGGTCTGGGGAGACTGAAATCCAATGCTGTCAAGGGAAACACAGGAGAAATCCAGTTGAGGCTTGATCCTGTGAAAGGATGAGTATTCGGATGGAGTCTTGACATTCATTTTGAGTGACATTACCAAGACGGACAGCTATCTGAAGTAGATTGCAGAGCAGGAAGAACTTGCCTCGGTGATGAACACTCAGAGTCCATCAAAGAGAAAATAAGATGTTTCTCATGGCACACACCAAGTGCTAATGGAGAAGCTTAGTGCCAGGGGAATTTTTGATACTAAACAGAAGTGTCTGCTCCACTGATAAGCCAGAAAAGATCATGCCATCTGATGATCCTTAAAGATGCCAGAAAAGTAAGTGGTGAGTTAGATAAGATTTCCAATTCTTTCACCATCAAATAGGGGGACGATATTAGTTACAAAATTGGTGCTAAAGAAAGCACAATGCTAGTAAGAAAAATGAGGCTAGATTAATTTAATTGAGACTTCATTCAAAGAAGCACTTCGGTATTCAATGAAGATACAGAACATTTACAGTAATTTATCTGAGACCTCACAGATACCCTGCAATTACAGCTGGCTGGCTCAGGACCAGAAAAATGGTACTGAAAGGTTGGTCAGGCACCATGGGGCACAGAGGCCTTGCGTCATCACCTAGAATGAAGCAGGAACAGTGCTTCTTGGACTGTGATCTTATGTGGCTAATCTGTAAGAAGAGGTTTAGGTTTGAAAACTTGGGTTAGTGCCAAATATCAAGTGACATAGGCCAAACTAATGACTTGTAATTCACAAAGGTTTAAAAGTCAGGATTTAAAAAGGAACCCTTTTTAGGAGCTCCCTAGGGGAATCCTAGGAGATCTGGAACATTATCAATCTGGAGCCTGAAAGTCTGGAGTAAAGTACAATGGTTAGTCATACAACCCTTTTAAAGACAAAATAAGAATCTTGCCACTATTTCAATAGATGATAGCAGGCCATCACAAGTTGCACAAAGTGGAGTAATGACACAGCAAATAACCACTGAGGAGGAAATCACATGACTAATAAAAAGGGCAAAAAAAGGTTCCTGAGGACAGTACTGAAAAACGTGGAAAAACTAAATTGTATGAGAAATTTTCGACACCCAACCACACTCTGTCTCAACAAGCAAAAAAAAAAAAGAAAAAGTAAAAAAGGAAACAGTATTATGAAGATCCTGTTTTATGTAGTCTCATTCTGAGCATAAGAGAGGACAGTAAGTGAACAGAACCCCCCAGGAGACCTGTAAAAGGAAAAAGTTGTCCTGCCTTAAGTAACAGAACAGAGGCATCTTCACAAGTGTATGCACAGGCAGACTATCACTTGGAGACAATTTAGTGGGTATGTCTTGAGGTTTAAGTGCTGGCCTCTGAATTACCCTGTCCTTTAGAACATTTTCTATGTGGATGCTCAGAATCTTAACCTTGAAGCTCAGTGTAGTGTTAATGTTTCTGTGAAAAAAGGCCTGAAAGAGTTGAGGATTCAGATATATTCAGATTACGTTTTACAGTGAAAACAACTGTGTATACTCCTTACATATAATAAGTGACAAAATGAAGAAGGAAAGATAACCACAGGAAACCAACTACTGCCTGGATCCCTTAAAGAAAATGTCTTTTTCTACCTTCGTAGCTGCATTCACATTCACCCACTTCACAGAAGGGCTGACAGAACAAAGGATGTTTTTTTCCTAGGGCTAGTACTAAATTCATAACAACTTGGAATATATCTATTTTTTAAACAGCCTGTTTATTGATACAAGAACTGTGTCTGTGTTTGATACAATCTGTTTACAAACAGCAATAGACAACCGTCTGATAAATCTATGAGAATACAATTTTGCAAACATTTTAAACAGATCTTGAGTACTAGGTAGTATCAATAGCCTTACAAAATAATTTGTCTTTCACTCTAGTTAATGTTCTAGTAATACTCAGTAAAAATGATGTAATTCCTAGAGTAGCTATATTTCGGGTCAGCTCATTACAACACTCTGTTCAACTGAAGATCCCCACACAGAAGCTGATGAACTTGTCAGAGTCAAGGGAAAGAGGCCCTGTGTTGCAGCACACTCATAAGAGCCTAATGCATTAAAACTACAGATTTCAGGGTTTGACTTACATTGTCAATAACTTGTTCAAAAGCGTAGCACAAACAGTATTTCCAGAACAAGCAACGCCTTAAGATAAATACCCATCTACTTGATAAGACATACAAGAACCAGCTGAATAACAGGGTCTTTGAATTAATGGAAACTGCTTACCTCATCATAATAAGCTCTCAGATCAGCCCTTTTAGATCGCAAGTCCCAGAGTACTACAGTCCCATTTTCATAGCCTATCAACAGCTGGAGGAGAGAAACAAACACAATTATACTTTCTTATTCAAAAGGTATAAACAAATATTGAAGAACTGCATTTTTAAAACTTTTAAGGTTTTAAGATCATTTTAAAAAATAAATAAGCACTACAAAAAGAAATGCCAAACTGATATGCAAGGTTGTGGTTTGCACAACATGTAATACTCAGCTTTCAAATGATCTTTCAGTATAAAGTACTTATTAGTGACAATTTAAGTTTTAATATGAAAAAAAGTGCTTTATATTGTTTTTTAAATTTTTTATTTTATTCCCCCCCCCGTAAAATTATGTGCCTGAATAGTCTTCACAATTATGTACCTGCTCAAAATATAAGACTGTAGCATATTCCTTTCAGCTCTCACCTTCTATGTCCCTGGTTGGAGGCAGAACTCTCTGACACCTAAGAGATCACTTAAATAACTTGAGACCAAAGAGTCACCAGATTAAACTCTTGTTCAGCTACACATATTCCTTTAATTTCTGCTATTTGCTGCTTTAATACATTTTGAAGAACTTGCAGAAAATAAATTGCTTGCTTTCCTAGAAATTGAAAATAAATTAACTGGTATGTCAATTTTTACTTCTAGAATTAGCATGTCATACCATCATGCACACCTAAAAGATACCAGCAAAGATTTGTCAAAAGATGAAAGAGAAGAAAAACAATGCTCAGGGGGAAAATAAGAATGAAGACAATCCTTTGTTCTTGTCTCTATTGAAAAGAACTGAATTATTGATCTGGCACTGTATTGAGTACTCTTAATTTGAACACAGTTAATTCCAGATCTTACAGAAGATGTGAAGTCTGGACTATTTAGGTGTCCTGGAAATTGCTTCCCAGAAAGCCCATTTTCCTAAGAATCTGTCCTGCACATGAAGCCTGGGAATGACCAAACTGACACACACACACATTTCTCCTGTGGAATATTTTATACAACTGGCAGTGACAACTGCAGTTGTTCTTTGTCCGTAAACACACGGATCACAACATGCAGGCAAGGATTTAGATTTTCTATATTAAGAATTTGAGCGGACAAAGACAAGACAATCTCTTAGTCTGTGAGACCATACCAGCATCTTTGCCATCACTCACTTTAGCTTGCATAAGTAATAAAAATGAAACTCGTCTGAGTTGCTAAACAAAACATCTCCATGTTTCCAAGTTCAATATAATTGATACATCAATACTGCTATAAAAGAGTCTGGGAGTACCCTAAGTCCTACTAGATATGATTCTTTATATTGCCATGAGAATATTCATTATGTGGAGATGTATTACCTAATCTAGAAATGATTTACAGTTAGTATATTTAATCACTGAATAGGAATAATACCTGATTACTTAAGAATTCTGCTCCTGGAAAAAAATCAAATTGTCCCAGAGTTATTCCAGAATATTTATCATTTTTGCTCTGGAAAGGTCCACATATGATTCTGTGGCAGAGTAAATGTGAAAAGACATCCTATTCAGAATGCACACAGCTAACTGGATAGCACTTGTGTCTAAGTGACATATGATATTCTGGGATAATAGATTGCCATTGACAGAGTGAACAAAGAAGTGTCTTACTGCAGCTGCTTTCGCTGTTTGTATAGTCATCCAAAATGGAAGACAATTGTATATCCAGGAGTTAGCGATCCACGTATCTGTTAACCTGAGGAGGTGCAGGCCTTGTGCTGTGCTATGTTGTGTTGCACATAGCACTTGGCTTTCACACTTAGGCTGTGCTGCACATAGTCCTTGGCCACAAAATAAACTTTGCTGTCTAATTGTAAAGAAGAAGTTTCTGGGCAGCTCCCACTTGGTAAGGGCAATTACAGCACCTTTGTAACTTCGTCTTTATCTTAACGTCATGCAGTATGTTCTCATGTGAATATCCTTCTGCTTGACATTAAAAAAATCTTTTGAGATTGCTAAAGACCAAAATGCTGACAAAGTTCTTCACAGAGGGGATGAGCCCAGTGTCCTGTGCCCTTGTTGGAGGACTACCCAGTGCTGCACAGCTTGGGGTTCCCACCATCTCAAGGAATGTAAAATAAGCTTCTTTTTCATTTTTTGTATTAACTATATTAAACAATATGTTATAGACTCTGAGTGCCTTCCTTATTAACACAACAAGCACTTGCACCAGTGCATTACAGCTGGGTACCAAACCAGTTGAGTTCAGTCTGTATCTAGCAATATCCTTCCCATCTTTTGTACATTTGCTTTTGTACAAATACATTCAGGAAGCTGAAGGGATAGAAAAACATTTAATACATGACCCTGTTTCATAATAAGCCTTTCTTTCTGGTGAAGCAGGCTTGTCTTGTAATTTTTATCATACTCTTTTGCAAAGATATCATGCCCCAGGTAATTAGTAAAAAGTTAAATACCTCCTATCAGAGACAGCATTTTTCCTGATGTGTTGCTGAAATGCTTAATGCACAACAGCACTAAGGAACTGCAAGATATAAAGTGCTGTGATTTTGGGGAAGAATTTGAATGATAAACAGGTTTGCTGCATAGCTGGTAATCTCTCTCTCTCTTTGCTCAGATGGTCACCATGCTGCTGAACAACTAGTACTCTGGTATGACACTGCAGTCAGAATTCCAACTGGGTGAATGTGATTAGTATCCCTGACAGAATATTTATGATGCTCTGAATCACAGCAAACTCAACTATTCAATTCCTCTTGGCCATGGTAAGCATTTCATAGATTTATAGGACAAGTTCTATGTCTCTAATATTCAATGAGATAAAAAACCCCAGCCATAAATGCAGCTGAAGGAGAAAACACAACAGAGAAGAAAAATATATGTAAAAAGAGTTGATGAAATAAAACCCCAAAGATACCTTCTCAACCTGTGTTTCCTGGCACCTTGTTTAATTACTCATGCTTGTTTAGGTGAAGAATCGCGCAGGCGGCTGGACAGAATTTGAAGGAGGAAGGAATTCTGGCATGATCTTCCTTGTCTAATTGATGTGCTCCACATTTTGACTTAACAAATACTTCTTCATTAAATGCTTTAGATGATGGTTTTTTCTCCTTTACAATCAATTATTTCCATCCTGGTACATGCCAGACAGCCCCTTACTTGTTCTGTTAGCACGAAACAGCTGGGATAAAAAAACTAACCCTGCCAAATGCACATTATATTTAAGCATTATTAGATCTCAGAACACAGACTCAGAGATAGGAAGTTTAGTCCACGAGCTAATAGTTAATAACATTAAACCTTTTCCTACTAAGCTCTCTCCAGTTGCTGGGAAATGACAGATCATTGCAGTTAATGTCTTCTCCTGTGTCAGCAAGAAAAATCATGTTTGCTACCGATCTGCCACTTACAAATGTCAGTGCACTTCAGTCTGTTCCTAATGTGCACTTTTTCATTGATTTGGAAGACACAGTTATATTTCATGTACTTAATCACTAGGTCCCCAAATTGTTCTTAAGTGACACATTAAGTGCCCAACTTCTTTGTTGTCTGTCTTCCAGCCATGCCTTGCTAGATTCAGACCAAAGTCTGCCTTGATAGCTTGCCTGGAGGGCACTATGGAAAAATTTTGAATAGCAGAAGTCTTTTGGAATTGCATTCACTCTTTTGGCACAGAAAAACTCATCATCAGTTACTGATACAAGCTGTAACTTTTAGGAGTTTAAAGAATTTCTAAAAGATGACTATACAGTCAGCACGCAAATTTCCCTGGCTTTCAAAAAGAAATCTTGTGATTGTTCTAGGTATGGAAATGTTTATCTGTGCTTTAGAACTCAACCACTCAGTGCTCCTAGAGAATGCTACTTATTTACTTCAGTGAAACATGCCCAGATCTGTAAACAGCTCTGTGATACCCCAAAGAAGGACAGATACCCCAAAGACTGGACCCTTGCAGGGTACAATACACTTATACTTGCACAGTACAAGAATATCTGTATTTTGAGCAATTATTATGATTATACCCACTATTTTAATTCCTGAAGCATAGGTAGAGAACACTTTCTCCCACGTGAGGAGTCCAATTTCTCCCACCAACACCACTTGGTGGTCTTTGGTTAACTTGAACCTGAGAAGCTAAGCAGAGTATGTAGAACTATCTTGAAACAGCTCTATTACCTAAGACTAACTCTGCTAAATTAAACAAAAGCTCTACTTATCACAGTATCTTGTATTTAATTGGCCAAGAGGAAATACTAAAGAAAAATATGGGAGCAAGGCAAGTACTTACCATACTCTCGCATATTCTCTCAGCCTAAATAATTTTCTCATTCAAAGACAGCCAACTCCTCAAGTAGATATGATTTTATTTAACCTCATCTTTAATAACCCTTCAGGAAAATTCAGCAAACTTCTTCAGTAACCCTCAAATTTATTTCTCTTGTGTTAACTTTTCTAGTCTCCCATTGTGATCAATATCCATTTTCAGCACCCCCAGCACAATTTGGGAAAAAGTTTTATAGCTTCTACCCATTGCACATTTGAAGAAGAACTTAATTGGCTTGTTTGGAATATGACTTTTGTCAGCTTCATTTAATATCCTTCTAGCTTTTGTATTGAAAGAGACTATGAACCCCTGCTACCCTCTTTGTAACAACTGAAATTTTTAAACTCAGACCCACAATGAGCTCTTTTCCACAATGAATTGTCCTGTCTCACTTAGTTATGTCTCATATAGAAAACCTTGCCCCTTCTCTGAATTTCCTTTAGCATGATTATGTTCTTTTTTGAGATAGAAGGACAAACATTATACTCAGTATTCAGTAGGCAAGTCAACTATGCATTTATGCAATAGCCCTGTTTTGTTCTCTGTTCTCCAAGTAATGCCTAATTTTGATTTTCCTTATTGGTCGCTACTGAGAATTGAGTTGATATTGTCATTGAACCATCAATTATTACTTGAGGCTCTTGATACCGAACAGTAATGATCAGCTCAGACCCATTGTTTTATACGTAAAGTCAGAAATATTCCCCCCCTCCATAACACTTCTCATCATTTACACAGAACAATTACAAAAGACAGTATTTAACCTGCCGTTTTACTGCTGAATTTCTCAGCCTCCAGCAAATCTGATCACATCACTGCTTTTCTATGTTGTTTATCACTATGCTGAAAAGCAAAAATCCTAGAAGTTGTTTGTTTGGTTTTTTCTCTTTTTGTTCCCATTCTGAAGAAAGATTGTTTTATCTATAGTTCTTTCAACCAAAGTTTAATGAGCTTTAATTGAAAAATTTAGTTTATTTTTTTTCTCTACTGTTGGATTTTTTTGATCTAGTGTTATGTCTTTTGATTTAGTGATTGGATCTTCCCTTACATCTGTGCGTACCTTTGACTGATATCTTCCTGTAAACATCAAACACTCAATTCCACATTCTGCAAATCTGTCTTTTGTTAGCACCAATTTGTTCTTTATACCACTCTCAATCTATCAATGATATAAACAGCTGCACTGGGATGATTGCAGTACGGCTTACATTTTCTACTCTTTCTCCCCCAAAATTTCCAGTGTTTGTTTTTCATAGGGTACCATCTGATGTTGCAGTTGCTATTAGTATGCTACTACGTTATCAGTGCCCAGATACCTCCAATGTGCCCTTTAGGCAACAAGGAACTGTATTTCCAAGCAAGTTGTCCTCTAATTCCCTTTTCCTGGGACCTTTGCATCTCCTCTCTTTCTGCTAAAGTAAAAATATTTTAGATTTCTTTTTGGACATATTGCATGACATTCCTGTAAGAGATGTTCACTTACAAGACCTTTTTTGATTTTAGTATCATATCCTTTTTCTCTATACAGTGAGCTGTAGGCAGGTAACCAGCAGCTTCTGTTATGGCCAGCAACAAAAAGTTATGCCTCATCAATAAACCTTTAACTTTTATTAGCAGTATTTTGCCATAGATAGATAAATAGAACTTCTTGATGGCTGCTGGTTTGGGGCTAAACCTCTACGCTTCACAGCATTTAATTACTTTATTTGCTGTATTCTAAATTGCTTAATCTATTGTGATTGTTCCAAAAATGCTTAGAGATCAAATCTAACTTGTTGGAGGGCTAGCTGACAAGTGCATCACTTGCATATAGTTCACTTTGCAACATAGGTAAATCCAAGGACAGATAATGCAAATGAAAATCACATGTAGTCATTTGTGTTTTTCTAGGTACTTGTATTAATTTCAGCATGATGTTCCATATATCAGTATCAGAAATTCAAATTGCTGCTAACTTCCATCAGGTGTTACGTGAGACACTGTCAAATTGATAAGCCATTTGTAAGATGCAGTCCTTCATAAATACACACTAAAATGCACTTGGCAAAAGAGATCAAAAATGATGAAATAGTTATGAGATAGTTGCCCACACAGGCAAAATGCCCAGAAATTTGTTAGCAACACATAAATAAAAAAGCTCTAATAAAACTAGTACTCTTGCAACCAAATTTTATTTTGGAAAAACTACCTACCATACAAATAAAGCGAGCTATGATTTTCCCTCCTGATAGTATCAATCATGATCTTAACGCTACGACTGTGTGTTGTTTCTACTTGTTGACAGCTTTTTGCTGTTCTCAATTCTGTTCACAAACAGCAGCAAGTTCCAAATGTGGGTTACTATAGATACTATTTTTGTATAAGAAAAGACTTATCTTATGAAAACTTACTATAATGCTTTCATAACAGCATGCTTATTCAAGTACTGGAGTCATGATACAGTTTTTAGTCAATTCTTACTTAAGCAAAGACAAGTTTATTTAATCGGGAACAATTTTGATAGGCTCTAGGTTTGAAAGTACAGTATGTTGTCTGTGTCAAAGATTTTTACTCATCAAAATTATACAAAGAGCATTTTTTCCTTAAAAACTGTGAAATACTAAATATGACCTTGCAAATATAGAAAGAAAGCAGATGATAAAACTAGTAAGCAAAAAGAAAGAGCTGTCAAGGCAAATAAAGCCTATGAAATGTTGCAGAGTTTCATACCACTAGTTGTACTCACTTTTCCCTCATCTCTTGGGCTGTCACTTAAATGTACAACTGGCCCCGGATGAGTCTTTGTGGATCTGCAAGACAAAAATCAATTCAAATATGTGAATAATTTTTTTATGAAGTGCTAGATGCTTACCTTAATTTCTAGGTGTGTTAACATGAACCTCCAACAATTTAAAAGTCATTCTAAAAAGCCTAACAGGGGAAGATAACTATGTGAAAGTAATCTTTTCACATTCTCCTCTATTTCCTTTTTGGCATTATAGGTAAAGATTCTTCTCTGTTGATGAATCCTTTCTTATGTGGTTTTGGTTTTGTATTGTTTGGGATTTTTGTTGTTGTTTTTTTTGTTGTTGTTTTTGTTTTGCTTTGTTTGGTTTTTGTTTGGTTGGGTTTTGTCTGTTTTTTGTGGGTTTTTTTTTTGTTTTTTTTGTTTTTTTAAAAACTCACTATTCTTCCTATTAAAGTACGGTTTTTATGCTCTCATTTCTAAGGCCTTTTTTGCCTTTTTTATTCTCCACTCCCCCTCTTTCTCTCCTCCCTCGCTTGATTTCAAGGCTAATCTGCCAAGGATTTGCAAAGTCTTCACTGCCTTCCTTTCAAATATTGATAATAAGACTCATCAAACTCCAATCTCATTAATGACAGGGCTTCAGTAATCTCACCTACACTACTCTACCAGGTGTATTATCTCCACAGCATTACTGCAGGGGGGTTTCAAAATGGGAGCATCTTGTCTTTGTCTATTCAGTAAAGCTTTATGACATTCTCAGACCAACAGTTACACACCCAATGCACATTCAGTGAGGCTCCTCAGCCATATGAACCAAGCAATGAATCTTAGCAAGCCTCTATACAGGTTACTTATTGCTCTTGTTGTGCCCTCTCTTTTTGTAACATGTACCCACAGCGTAGTATGCAGCTTAGTACAAGGACTGCTGCTTAAGTCATTGATGTCCAGCACCTAAGAGTAAATGCAAATCATAGGAAACTGAATGGACAGATGAAGATTTTTCAACAGTCATCTTTTCTGACCAGACCTTTAATCCCTGGAAGTCACACAGAGAAAGAAGACAAACACCAGTGCCCAAATCTTCAGGCTATTTGAATGCCTGCCTCCATCTAGGTTCTGGGGTCAGCGCACATGTCTCTTGGAGTTCAGCTTGGGATCTAGACTTGGATGGCTAGTCTTGGTTCACCAAAGGTCACTGGGAAAAAAAGTATGGCAGAGATTGGCAGGGCCCATAAAACTAAGAATTTTTATGGAAGCTATCCCTAAGACTACCTAGGCTCCAAGTTATAAAGCAATCTGCAAGATAAAGTGAAAAACCAAAACAAGATTGTCCAGCCTCAGTCTCAAAGGATTTTCCTGAATTAACAGGAGGTTCTTCTTCCTTGAGTCAAATATTGCACTACAGCAAAACTAGCCTCTGTTCTACCAAGTCAGATTCCAAGTCAAGATTGAGAATGGTATGCAGAAATTCCCAGGCAACTCAAACTTTAAAATACTGTGGAGTAATCCATAGTGCCATTGATTTCTCCTTCCTAAATATGCTGTGAGACTCCTGAAAGCATGCAAACTTTCCTCTGGCCTCTATTTTTTGCCCATAGAATGTTTTAAGTATTTCAGCTCTTTGGTCATGAACCAAAGCTGGGCCAAAGTAGAGTGGCAAAGACCTTGTCTGATATTTAGCTCTGAACTAAAGGCAATGAAAAATTACTTCAGACATCCTTATATTTTCCAAACTAAGTTTATTCCAGGCCAAAGAGACAGAAAAACCTTCAAGTCACCTAAAGATCAGACAACCTTCCAAGTTTATACCCAACCCCTTCACATATATTTTAAGATTACTGCTAGTTGCATAGAGAAAACTAGTGGCAATGTGGCATGCCTTCCTAGGTGAACCTTCTCCATGAATGATCCCATGCCACCATCTTCATCTTTGGCAGATCATGTTTCCACAGATAGCTGCAGTATGTTGCTTTTTCTACGGCAGGTCCCAGAGATCAAGTCTTCTGCAAGAGCATTTTATCATATCCCAGCAACATATCCAGCAACATATCCCAGCACAGAAGTGAGATCAGCAGGAAAGCAGTGGACAGCCAGTTTATATAGTAATATTCTATACAGACTATCTTTAACAATGCCAGCAGCAGGTATCTATTTGGCTTGAGACATGGCATGCAACAATATTTGCAGAGATGCAGTTAGCAGGAGGTCTGTCTGTCATTCCTACCCAAGCCAGCTCCCCAGAAGGGATCCCTCTGGCTGAGCTTCTGTTTCTGAGTAATCTTCATTAGAAAAAATAATTTCCACAACACCAGACCTTGGAGCAGGCAGGGTAGGTAGGCAGTGATGGGGAACTGAGGGGTGGGATGAGGATATTTGTGAACTGTGCTTAGACCCACACACGTCTTGTACATCTGTCCTCAAGGAGTGAATATGACATCTTTGGACATTCTAGGCTGCTTTGAACTTTGTTTATGACATAGGTTCACCTATCTGAACTGGTCAGAGTATGTTGGTCAAAAGAACTAGGTTGGTTTGGGGTACATGCTGTCTATGCCATGACAAGCAAAGGAGGAAGGATAAGAGCAGAAACCATGAAGAGAAGAGGTAGCATAAAAATTTTTACTTTTTAGCCAGACAAGAACCACTGACAGATGACAGAAGAGGGAGCAGAGCCAAGCAAACATCATGCATGACTAAGCTGGCAACAGACGAAATGGTGGAAAGGGCAGACGCAGGCTGAGAAGACATACTGGTTTGTGTGGTTTTCCCAACCCAATGAACCAAACAGTATGCAGGCTGGTTTGCTTGGCCATACCAGTATTGGGACTTGACCAGGAATACTGTCAAAACTGGGGCAAATGGAGGGAGGAAAGGAAAGAGCATACTCTCTTTCTAAGCTAAAGGTTGATCCCATATAGGCTGCTCTTTGTACCTACCAATTATAAAAGTCAAGAACAATTTAGATAAATCTGTGCACCTAACTTTCGGCTAATTATCCTTCCATTGTCACGAACTAGTTGTTCCTCTGTGAATGATATAAAACTGTCTGTTCCTACCAGTCTTACTCTTATCTTATATTCTTGCAGGCACATAGCCTCAGATCTCCATGCTAAGATCTCATCTACAAGGCGTAACCTTCACTAATACAATACATTTTCCTACCTCCTCCATTTCTCTCTTGAATCTATTGTAAATGACAGCTGGAGGATTCCAGGATTTACTACACTATAATACAATTTCTTTTTGTTTTTAAGGATATTAGGCACATTTTATTTCTTTTAGGAGTATTATCTTACTCCTCAGTATTTTAATAGTTTAGTTGTATTATAACTAACTTGGTCAGGCTTCTTCCATGTTCCTCCAATTTTAGTATTTTAGTCTGTCAGGTATGTCACTCTATCAAAGGAATGAATCATTGTTTTGCTTTCACACGTACACCACCAGTCTTTGGTTCCATTCTCATTAGCTCTTTTAGGTCAAATATTGGATGTAGAGCTAGAAACGATGCACAGGCAGCAAGGAAAAAAAAAAAAAAAGTGAGAAACAGTCCTGTGAGCAGCAAGGTCAGCAAAGGAGGAGGGGAGGAGGTGCTCCAGATGCCAGACCAAAGAATCTCCTGCTGCCTGTGGGGAGGACAATGCCAGAGAAGGTATTTCACCTGCAGTCTGTGGAAGATCCCATGCTGCAGCAAGTGGATATTTCCTGAAGGACTGCAGCCTGTGGAAGGATGAGTGCTGGAGCAGGGGAAAAGTGTGAGGAAGAAGGAGCATCAGAGAGGAGCTGTAATGGACCAATCACAACCCCCATTCCCTATCCCCCCTGTGCTGTTCAAGGGGGGAGTAGAAGGAGGTAAAGGAGTTGGGAATAAAGGAGTGAAGTTGAGCCTAAGAAAAATGGGGGCTGGGGGGAAGGTATTTTAGCTTTTGTCTTTGTTTCTCAACATTCTACTCTGTTTTACCTGGCAATAAATTAAACTAATTTTCTCCAAGTCAGGTCTGTTTTTCCCATTTCACTATAAAGTGATGTCCCTGTTTTTATCTTGACCCATAAACTTTTCCATCTTATTTTTTTCCCTGTCCTGTTGAGGAAAGGGAGTGAGAGAGCCTTTGGGTGGGAGCCTTGCAACCAGCCAAGGCCGACTCATCACAAATATCTTGATGACTTGACAACTTCCAGCTTTGACTATATATAGGTAAGAGGAAACAGGCAGTTTATTAAGTCTGTTAAGTTTGGCAGTTGTAACAGTAACTTGGGAAACAAGAAGAGATCCTTTTCAAATAGTTGTATATTCTAAAACTCATTTCAGACATGCCATTGCAGATAAGATCATTCACAGAGTTCCTGGGGTGATGACAACAGATGTTCCTGAAACATTTTGGAATTGTAGAGCCTACTCCCTGGCAGTCCTGCACTGCCTTAATGGAGGTCTAAGAAACATTGAGGTTTTACACATATCAAGTAAAATATTTGCATCAACACTGATTCCTCTTTGAAGTAAAAAAAAAAAAAGGAATATTCACAAGGTGCACCACAAAGCTTATGGTTTGGTTTGGGACAGGACATGCATAGTCCCATCTTAAGGGAGATGTTTGGGGGAGGATACTGACAAAAAATGACACCACTTCAGATAGAGCACTGTGTGTGAAAGGGTTTTAACTTTCTCCATTCTACCTGGTCTTTTGCTTGTTGCTCTGAACCTGTGTTACGGCTGCATACAGAAGAGACATCATAAATCTTCTCTGGCAATACAGCTTGCTTGTTTCTCTTCAAGTGATGTAATCTTTTTCCTAGTGCAGGACTGTGGCTAGGAACCCAAAGCTAGTTTCTTGCACCACGCTACGATTGGGAATAGTCTGCCAAAGGCAGATCAGTGTCTTACTTCTTGCACCTTATTGTCTCCTCAAGGAAAGTATGTATAAATAGAATAATAGCAATGTTTTTTCTGGAGCCCTAGAGAAGTGTTGCTTGCAAAAGGAATGCCAGACATTAGGATTTAGTGAATTTCTCCTAAGGGTAGACATGATAACTGCTCTGCAAGCAGGATTAAATGAAGCAATTATTTAGTTAACTATATTATATCAACAATATTAGCTTACAGAACTCTGAAACACTATCAGAGCTATAGATACAGTAATTACTACTTTCATACAGTAAATTATACTGCCTGTGGAAATGTCTACACACATAAACATTTTGTCTCATGTAGCTTTAGCATATATAAAATGTTTTGTTTCCCGTCATTGCTATTACAGTAGAGTTGTCAAGGGGACTGGAAAGGTGTATGCTATCATTGTGGGAGAGCCTACAAAGAAAGAAAAACTCTGCTGAATTACATTAATAGCAAAAGTAGAGATCTAGCAGTTCCTGGAAAAGGTGCTGGGTAACGAAGCACATTTGAAGCTATTGTGAATAACACACACTGCTGTTGATGCCAGATACTTGTGTATAGGCATTCCTTCAAGCTAGCTTTAGGAGTCTGTGTAAAAACTTACTAGATTGTATCCCATGAGAAAGGGAAAATAAGGAAGGATAAGGAAGGAAAATAAGGAAGGAAAGGGGAAATAAGGCATAAGAGACATAGTTGAGCAGAGAATTCTTCATTCCCAAATACTAGCTGAGGTACAGCTGAGAATGACTGAGAAAATAAAGCTCTGAAAACACATGAAAAGGATAAAACATGAGATGAAGTCCATACAAGCAGAAAAAAAAAAAAAAAAAAAGCATGTCAAGTGTAAAAAGATATCAGCAATGATTTGCAGCAAAAACTTCCTGAAGCAAAAGTTACCTTCAACTGATCAAGAAGAAAGTATGAGCTAATGATATAAAACATTCCAACATTTCATAACCCTCACTGACCTTTAAGCCCAGAAAAACAGACTGCAGAAGAATTGAAAAATAGAACAAAAGATTCCCATGACAGCTGTATGGAACTAGAACTTTGTCAAGAAACTAGTGATACTTGGGGGTGTTTTGCACTTAATCAGAAGTTATTCCTGACAGCAGCAGGTATTAATTTATTTGGTGCATGTTCATTCTGGGAGATGAGTGAGCTGATATGTTGTGAGACTTGACTCTTACTCAGAACAGGACTGAAATGAAGAAACCACTTGCTGGAAAACAGGAGTCTTCAAAAAACGCTCAAAAAGAAGTCTTCAGCAATGTTACAATTTGGACTCAGGCAACTATGGAAAATACATAGATGACGTACTCCTCCAGCATTCTGGAAAGTTTTATGCACTCAAAGAAATGCAGTGACTTACATACTGTTGTAAGAATTTCAAATACCAAGGCAATATTTAAAGTGGATAGAAGTAATGTAGGACAAAATCGAATCAAACCAAAAGAAAACAGTTTTCTTTTTGAAAAAGAAATGGCCTGCACAATTACAGAATCGCTGTCATGATTTCTGAGATGAAAATCTGGTGGTAAAAAATGGTAGAAGGAGATAGGAGAGGGGAAAAAAAAAAAAAAGGAAACATCTACATTAGTCATTGTGACAGAGCTGGAGTTGACTGAATGCAACGATGCTGCGAGAAGAATGTGCATGAGCAGATACTTCTGTAGTGCCAGAAGTTAGACATCTTCTTCAGTTCTGTCTTCCACAAAGGTGCAGAGCACCAGAGATTTTAAGACTTTCTTTTCACTCATAGAGTCATGGAGAAATTAAAAAGAATGAGTAAGTTAGATACAACATTCACATACTGGGGATGAAAGCTGGGACTTGGAGTTAAGTGAGAATCAGTTTAACCTCAAGATGCAAGTCTGAGTCTTAGACACCATTTCTAAAATGTCTTGAAGAAAAACGCCTTGTAACTTGCGCTTTCTTTATACTGGGTACTATTTCCATTTGGGTCTGTGTGCAAATAGGGTAGCAGTTGCTCCTAGACTGCTACTTCTGTGTGCTGCTTTCTTTCACTACTGTGGAACTGCTGGTTCTGAGACATCTAGGAAATGGGGATAGGCAACGAAAGGGCTATGAAAGACCACGTTATGGCTCCGTCATAACTGAGTTCCAATTTGCCCAGTTCTTTGATACTCCAAATCCCATCAATTTTGACAGGTTTTTTTCATTACATAGTGGGGCATTCAAACACTGGAATCTGCATGCTTGGGAAGGGGGCTTCCCACTTCCAGTGGACTCAAATCCTTTCATTTCCAACACCAGGATTACCTGCCAAAATGTATGACGCTGCAGGCTGAGAAAATTAATCTCATTGTAGTTGGAGTAAATGGAGACCACGCTGAGCTTGTTGACTACTTTTTCTTTTTCAGATCTATTTCCAAACATTTTGAAGGAAAATAGAGAAACTGTTTGCTAATTAGAGAGTAGCACACCAAACAGTATCATGATCCCCAAACATCTCTGGCAAAGGACTAGCTCTGCCATATGACAGAGAAATGACAAGTGAAAAAGTTTTGAGTTATTTTTCATTCTTAGCTGAAAAGATGATTCAGTGCGTTCTGAGATAGGGATGATGCATAAGATGATAGAAATGGTTGAGACAAGAATTGCTAGAGAAAATATTTCTAAAATTCCCCATGTTCTAATGTTCCTTCTCGACTCCAGACAAGGACAAGTCCACTGAAACTGAGACAGTGTATACAATTTATAAAGGATTTTTCTTCTATCTTCTAGAACCTGTTATGCCCCAGTACTGAAAATAATCTCAAACAAAAAATGTCATGCTTCTTCCACATTATTTGTCTAATCAGGTCTAATTTCTCACTAACATTAGATACTATCTCCTTTGAAGGTAATAATTAAATTTTTATGACTATACTTATGAATTTTGGAGGGGACAGAGGGAAGGAAAGAAAATGTGGCATCAGTTTTGTCAACCTGAGGAACACAGTGATTAGTGAAAGTCAGTGACAATAGAGGGGGGAAAAAAAAGGGAAAGGGAAGAATTTTGGAGAAAAGTGGTTGCTATCAATATGATCTCTACTTGGGACCGAGAATTAGATCCACCACTGTAGGCCTGTTGTCCTCTTCTTAGATACTGTCCCTCTTGGTCCACTAACCTTGGTGAATTTCCATGAACTCCCAGAGGTTATATGTTGCTCACAACAAGAAGCAGATGTCTCAGAAACTGCATGAAATACTAAGAGTTTGCCCACAGCAGTTCCTCTTGCTGGAACTTCACAGAGGAAACAGCAGAGAAAGAATTTTTTGTTTCTGTTGAGGCTTTTACTTGCAGGAAGCATAGATTCAGCCCAGTCAGATTTTTATGTCTCACTCCATTTCATACCCACAACACAGGCACCTGTGTTAGCCTGTCAGAGAAATGTCATTTAACAGACACTCATTACCTTTCCTATCTCTTCATCAGGTTTTGATGAGCCTGATTTAACTTTGAAATTAGCCCTGTGTTGAGCAGGAGGCTTGGGAGAGCTCCAGTCCCTTCTCATCTAAATGATTCTATAGTTCAATGAAGAAAAGTTCTCCATAGAGTCTCAGGGACAACATACACCATTATTCTTTTTATAGGATTTTGGAGGAGATGGTGATCAAACTATCCTCATAAAAACAGCAAAATCTGAATTTTTCAGATTAATGATTATCTGTATTTCATGGAACTTCATAGTTAAACCAATTGCCAAATAACTTATTCTTTTATATAAAATATAATTACATGGTCTCTACCATAACTCTGATTTCCTAATGTGCTATAACAAAACAGTTAATACTGCACATGCACTCATTAAAATAGAAGGTTTTAAAAGATTTATTAATATTTGTAAATACAAATGATTCGTAAAAATTAGTCTCAAGACAGCTACAAAAAATGTCCACAGATACAAATGCATAAAAGTCTCACTTACAGTTCTATTGCCTTGTTCCACATGATAACATATCCAGAAAGAATGAAGGACTCAATATTTACAATGTGTGTATTTCCCCTCTCTGTTCCAACATAAAGCCATTTACTCTGGAAAGGCAGATGGCAATAAGTAATCCTGGAAGGGAAAAATAAAAAAGAACATGATTGAATATTGTATCAACAATAATTTAAAACATTTTTGCAGATGAAATAATTGTTCTTTCTACTTTATAACTTGAGAAAATCCTGCAGAATGAAGAATGTGCAGGTTTTGGGGGTCATCTCCAGAAAAATTATAAAAAAGAACAGGAAACAAAGCAGGGCCATCCTGCCTACCTATATTAAGGGCAGGAAAAAAGAGCAGTATCACTGGAGATCTGAACTAAGTAATATTATCTCCATGAGTATGTAAATTGCACTGTGATAGTGTCCAAGAGTCTCAAGTTAAGCTTTCTTATATCTTTTCTTGTAACAAGCAATTTTCCAGTTCAATAAACAGATGTTAATGGACATCAGAAGGATTAATATTTTGTAAACCAGAAGGGTAACACCACCATTCACAAAAGAAAACATTCACTTTATTGGCTATCTGGGAGATGAGGGCACTAGATAAGAGCATTACCAAGTGCCATTCAGTATTGTATCATAGACACACCAAATCCTACACTTAGATTATTCTCACAAGGTGATGATTCTTACAGTCATTAGCTTGGAAAGATGTCACGACAGTTTCTCATGATAATACATAAAAGTTTTCACAGATGATGAATGAGTATATTCAAGTTTCTATGATATTATAGTTATTACACAGATAATTCATATATTCAAGCAAAACTAAATAGATACGTGATAAAAACCCATTTGCTACTAATATATAATCAAATGCATGCTACCTACAGAGACTGAAACTTAATCTGATTTTGTGTTATAGACTCATGAATTTTGACAAAAAGCAGGTATTTTGCTTGGGATGCCATACATTATTATTCAATTCCACAAGCAGGCTATTTCTAGCTTTTATATACAAACTAGATTTAACAGCTATGCAATAATTTTTATCCTTAACACTTTCCTCCCCCACAAATGTCTAAACAGTATTTAAGAACATACGTATTTCATTTTTTTTTTAATTCTTATGGTACATCAATCTTTCTGATTTAATTATAAAAGAGTGAGAGGGGTGCTGGACATCTTCCAGTAATTTTGCCCTCTTAAGTCATGTGAAGTTCTCCAAGTAGAACATTTGCCACCCTTTGTATTAAGGGAAATGTTCAATATATATATAAATTCCACATCCTTTCTCTAATTGTTCCCCATAAGGTACTTTCAACAAAGAAAAGATTCCAAACATATTCTACACAGTATTTGGATAGTTCTTCAGTTTTCCAAATGTCTAATCATGTGTCAGAACATTTAACACTCAATTCATTCAAGTGAGCAAAATGTTTCTTTGGCTTTATGTATCACACTGGATTGAACACAGATGAAATATGCAGTCTTCACATGCTAATTTATAGGGAAAATTATTACTGAATCAAGAATCCAGAGTAAGCCAACCCTTCACAGAAATCTTGTTTTGTTGATTCAAGTGAGATTTAAGCATGATACAGGCTTTGTTCTCCCATCTGTTTTACCATTAGTTGTCTAGTTTTGGAAATATTTCCACTGCCTTGAGTGGAAAAAGAACCAATTTTTTCAAGAGATTTGCTCTGAGAATGAGCATTAGAGTTTAGTATGCATAAATGGAAATGCCTTCAACCAGCAACTTACTTGTATTACAGGTGCAGTCAGATTGAGAAATACCTGACAGAAAAATTGCGGAAGGTGTATGCCACCTACATATTCCTTCCTGGAGCTAAAGCCATTAGCTTTATTGTTCTGTTCATAACAGATACAAAGGACAATTTGCCCTTTTCACTTCGTAGCTTTACAAACATGCAGCTGGTTTTCACATCTTTCCTGATCCTTCTCTTTAAATTAAACAACTCCATTTCTTTTGCTTTGTCTTTAGATGCACCATTTGCTACAATTCTGGTTAGATTAATATGTAGCCCAATATTTTTTTATTATTATTATTATTTTTTCCCTTGCATTTCTGTACTAGCTCCACTTTTCTTTGTTGTATTCCAAAGCAAACACATGCTGTGTTAGGTCCCAGCCCATGCAAAAAACTCCCTGGTCCCTGGTTGATCTTCATAACCACTTCACGCTCATTCATCATTTGTTTTGTAATAAGCTGTTAAATTACAGGGAAAGAAACTGTGACTTTGAAAGTGTTGAAAATGTATCTGTCTAGTGTCTGACAAATAGCTCATAAGTTACAAAGGGTTTACTTGACTGCTGCTATTCCAAATTCTTGCAGTTGTGTCATCAGATGAAGCAGGTTCAAGTCCACCTAGGACTATACTTTTATACTTAGACAATTTTTGGTCTCCAAAGTGCAAGACTGAATCCAGTACCCTGATTACAAATAAAGTCTCAAAATCACCTAAGACACCATATGAGGCTGCTTTTGTCTGTGTTTTTTTCCTTTTTGAAATGTGTTTCTAGGTCACGATCTCTAGCAAGTACTGCAACAACAACCATCAGACTAAATGGGTGTCGAATTTCCCAGCTACTGCATGTCCCCCATTTGCCCACCTTAGGTTTAAAATTTCAAAACCATAATGTTTCAAGAGCAAGGTCCTACAGTAAGAGAAAAATCAGCCTAAAGTACTAACTACTGGCCATCAGTTACTAGACTTATTTTCCTCCTGGCCTGTTTGAAATCCTAGTAATTATTAAGTCTGGATATATAGTATAAAGGATAAGAAGAGAATTAGATGTTGATAAAGAATGAAGAAAATCACCACAAATTTTCCTGTTTTCATAAGCTCAGCTACTTCCTCTTAAATAATTTTATTCATATCCCATAGATTTATGGGATAGACAGATAAGAAAGCATTCTGCATGTTCTTTCTTCCACAATGAAAATTACCCCATGAGTCTTCATTTTTTACCCAGCCTGTTACTACACATTATCAAATAGTACCTTTTACCATATGTGAGCTTAAATGAAAATGTTATTCCCTTACAGGCAACCCAGATACATAACAAACCTATTAGAGCGCAAGGATTACTAGGCATTTTAATATGATACATTGTTAAGCTTCCAACAAAGCCATATGATTTTCATATTCTCGGAAAACCATGCACTGCGCTCAAGTCGTTTTCTCTTACATTATGTAAATTAAATGCAAACTGCTTTATGTATTACTGACTTTTCACTTTTACAGAAAATATTAACTTGACTTCGAGGCTTGAAAGCTTTGAAGCAAGACTCAGATTTTTAATGAACGTCTTCCATTTCAGTAAGTACTGCAATGACACAACGATTTCTTGAAGAGAAAACAATGAAGTGTCATTCTGTAGGTTTCATTGTGGATGAAAGGTATCCCTCTAGTAGTCATACATCCCACAAGCAAATTAAGATGTCCTTTGATGCCTTTACAAAAAACAGTCAATTAGCCATAAAGAAAGAAAGGCTACTTTTCTTCTTAAGAAAGGAGGGGTTGCAGTGATTTATGCCACTCTGAAGTGCTTCTGCCAAAACTTAATCAGATTGTCAATCTGATTGAGATAACATGGAACTCAATTAAATGGAGACCTGAGAATTTGATCAGCGTTCATCAGTTAACAGAAAGTCAGTCAGAAATGTGGATACTATACATTCTTAGCAGCAAATTGCAATATGAATCTCATTGATCGCTGGAAGAAATAGTAAAAAACATACACTGTTACCAAAAAGGTGCTCCTATGCTGCCAAAATGGTCTGGAACATTGTTTCAGTTTTTAACTGTATTCAAAGCACAAGACAGGATATAAACCATCGTTCTAAAAACCAACCAACCAAAATCCAATAGTTGTCAAATAGAACACCTAAATTAGAATAATTAGCATTTATTAAGCAAAAACTCTTCAGCAAAAGTCCTGAAAACATTTCTAAAATTATGTAAGAAATACAAGAGACAAGTATAGCCAAAAAATTTGTATGTTATTGTAGAAAGTAATATATTCTGACCAGCAAATCTTGAAAATACATGTTTTGTAGAAAATCACAGCACACTACAGTCTAACAACTCTGACCAAAAAAATCTCATTGCATATCAGTAGAATACTACAATGTTAAAATAATTTAGACCGATGTATTCTCTGAAATACTAGTAAAAAATCTCAGATGGATTAAAATCATCTTTCTTACACTAATCATATTCCTCTAAGAAAAATAAAAGATAACTTTGAGAACACTCCCTTCTGCTCTGCTTTGTTATTTTTGTATTTCTGTATTTAGTATGAAAAATTGTCCTGGAGCACTATTCCTAGTGGAGAGTGGGGAGAGTTGTGGCAGGAGGGAAAATAAATTGCATTTTTGTCAAGCTGATGAACAGTTTTTCCAATTGAATTATTTAATTGCTCATTCCTTGACATCAAAACTGCAACTAAATTTATATGCCTTTTTCCCTTATACAGATAATCTTAAATATGGACAAGCATAGAACAGCTCTGTGTCTAGCACTGACTGGCAGAAGGGTTCAGGTTCTGTAAGCTCCTACAAAAGAACCCTGCAATATCATCTTGAACTCCCTCTCAGAATCCTACCAAAATAAACTACACTGTCCAGGCTTTCAGAAAAGATGGAAATCTCACAGATTTACAGGAGAAGATGAAACATGAAGGAGCATTAATTTGGGAAGATTAGTAGAAAACCCAGCAGCTGCAAAGCACACCAACTGGTCCAGTTGCCTTCTCTCAGCTCTCAGTGACTAAGTTACAGTCACTGCCTTACACTCAATTTACAGTGCATTGTCCCTGCGTGGATGAGTTCAGATGCTCAGAAAGTTGATCACCTTCATAAGAAGGTTATGCATATCAGAAGTCTACTTTTTCATTAGAGTGATTACAGCTCCCCTCCTGACTTAAGGGATCTTCTCCAGAGCCTCCTCTGATCCTTTCAGTACTCTGCACTAATTTATATTACTTGCCTCAGCTGATCATCACAACAAACTGTTCTCTTGGCACTGCCACCTCATAGACTGGCCATCCTCCCTGGGAATAGCCAATGTTCAGTCAGGTCCTCTTTCAAAACAGCTCTTTTTAGAGAGGAATCAGTGGCCTGTGTATCCCACAATGAATATTTGCAACAGAGGAAAACCACTAGGTAAACCCTTCCCTTCCTTCTCTACTTATACTGGATTTTTTCTCCATAGCAATGAAAACTACAGCTTCTGAGGGTGCCTTATCACTTTGTATACAATCCCATCCTCCCTCCATCAGCAAGCACGAATTATTTCCACCCAGGTCTTTCCCCCCCCCTTCACTATTTCCTTAATCTTTTGGTATTTTTGAACAAAAGTAATAAGAAAAGTCCTCACTGACATGCAAAGAAGATCAGACTCATCTAGTGCCCCTCTTTTTCCAGTGGTTGAAAGCACACTGGCCTTTCTGAGGGAGCTTCTGGCTAGCCAGAAAGTGTAGGGTTGCTTTTCTGTCAGATCACAAGGGAATGTTACAGCTGAGATTATTGCTTTAGCTCATAAAATGCACACAAGAACATTTAGACAGATACTCAAGCAAAGTAATTTGTAGCTGACCTGAAATGTCTATGCAGAAGCACAGGCTAAAGCCACAGACAATGAAGAAAAAGGGCTGTCTCCAGCAGGCCAAGCAAAGGATGTAAATTATGAGCTATTTGGCCTCTAGAGGTATTTACTCTTCGCCCTAGACTATATATAAATTTGGAGCTTATCAGCTCTGTAAGACATGTAAAAGACATGTACAATAGCAGCAATCCATGAAGTCCATATCACGCAATGTGTTTGCAGCAGATGGTTGTGCAGTTCTCCACACAGATGTGAGCTGGGACCATGCATAGTAGTAACAGTGTTTCCCCTGCAACATTGACTGAGGGATTACATACCAGCAAGGCCTAGGAAGGCAGAAATCCAAGATGAACTCCATTATTAGGATTTCCAATGCTTCATTTAAACTTTTAATTTTATTTAATTGAAGTGTATGCACAATCTCTAGGGCTGAGATAAAACTACAGGAAATACTTAAAGTTACTAACTGGCATGCCTAAGAGTGAAATGAAATACATAGCAGTTCAATACATCTGGACAGTTTTTCCTTTCAGGGTCTTGGTGATACTATATCACAGCATGAAACTTTGTCCTATTAAAACTAGATTCTCCACACACCACATAAGCTCATTTCAAAAATTTACAGTACCTGCCCCCTCCCCAAGGTCCTTGCAGACAGTGAATGAACCAAACTTGCCTTTGACACTGTTTCTTATTGTCCACATGTTTTTTAAGTGTGATTTAGCTTTAATTTAAATTAAGAAAAATCTTGTTTCACATATATTTTCTGATAGCATCATCAGTCAACATTTATCTGGAATTAAAATAAATTGGTCCTTCTTATTTTATGTTTTAATTACTTGTCTAGAAGAAAGAGAGGCAGAGCTGAAAACACATTGTACATAAATTGCATTGGAACTTGGTGACAGCATAACAAAGACATTGTAGTAGTAAACCTCAGAGATATTTAGGGATATCTGAACACAGAATATTAAGGTAGATTATATTCTCAAAATACTGCACAAACATTTCCATCTCTGGATTTTTTTCCAGTTGAGTGTTATACAGACTGATCAAATATTCTTTGTTATTTAAGATTATAGTGCATATGCTATAGTTGAAGTAGATGACAGGACCTGGTAAGTGAAGAATATCTAATGAACAGTGTAATAATTAGAACTTTACTCTGGTTTTCCATCAAATTAATCAGGAGCTGAATGCGACTATTCTGTTCACAACTACTCAGTGAATCATCTCTAGCAAGAAATTCTAGGTTATTAATGAAAGTCACAAACTATTTACAATTAAACATTGTGAAACAAGCCATCATTTAGCTCACAAGCTACTGAGCCTGTTTCTTGAGTGAACTGTCAATACTTGCAAACAGTGGGACCACTTGACATTACCTAAGCTTAGTCCTCTTAAAGTAGTCTGTAGAGATCAATGTTTTAGAAAGATGGTAAAATGAATTGCTCTACGTGAGGCAATTCAATACATGTTCCTTATAAAGAATATAAATGAAATATGGAGTCAAAGCCAACAGTAACAGTTACATTCTAGAGCTATTCCTCTTGTTTGCAAACATCCCTTTTAAGTTTGGTCTCTCAGATTATTCAGTTTACCCAATCAGTTCACAGAACAGTTTCATTTGTCTTTATTTTATATCAGCTTAGCGACAAGTGTTCATTATGGTCATTATTTGTACAACAGCACCAATTTAATCTTTGGATTTAATAAACCTGTCGGTGATAGGGACAGTGGGATCAAGTGCACCCTCAGCAAGTTTGTGGATGACACCAAGCTGTGCGGTCAACATGCTGGAGGGAAGGGACACCGGCCAGAGGGACATGGACAGTCTTGAGAGGTGGCCTCTTGATGTTCAACAAGGCCAAGCGCGAGGTCCTGCACCCGGGTTGGGGTAATCCCAAGCACAGATACAGGCTGGGTGGAGTATGGATTGAGAGTATTCCTGAGGAGAAAAACCTGGGGGTGTTGATTGATGAAAAGGTTGACATGAGCCAAAAATGTGCAAGCACGGCCTGGAAGGTAAACCATATCCTGGGCTGCATCAAAAGAAGCATGGCCAGCATGAGGAAGTGATTCTCCCTGTCTATTCCTCTCTCATGAGACCCCTGGAGTACCTGGAGTACTGTGTCCAGCTCTGAAGCCCCCAATACCAGAAGGGCCAGTACAATAGGAGAGGACCATGAAGATGATCAGAGGGCTAGAAAACCTCTCCTACACGGACAGGATGAGAGAGTTGTGGCTGTTCAGCCTGGAAAAAAGAAGGCTCTGGGGAAACCTTATTGCAGTGGATTGAACAGGGGTAACATGAGACTTGGACTCAAAAAAAAAAAAAAAAAAAGATAAGGAAATTACATGGAAACTTGCTTCCTTAAATAGAAAAAACATGCTGGAAGAAACCAACATACTTTTCACTGGCTTCCAATTTGCTTCTGATGCCAAGTCAAGGTCATTAGACAACAAAAATAAAAGTCCCACAAAATCAGTGAAGTGAGCAAATTAATGAAACAGGGTTAGCAAACATAGTCTTGCTTTCATTGTACATGGCTTTCTCTTGTCTATGAGCTTGTGAAATCACAATTTCTTATTTGTAGTACTTCATTTGTTCTCCATTAATTTCTTTGAAGATTAAATAAAAATGGAGTTGTAATACCAAGCACAGTGACAGTGATGGACAACACAGACCACAGCAAGAGCCACTGAGTTTTTTAGTAATAAAAAAAAGCCAAAAAACAAAGGATAGAAGAGAGAGATGATGTTATCAAGAGAGAACATTTTTGATTTATTTGTTTCATGGATTTTCTAACAGCAGCATTGAAAAAAACCCCAAAACAACAAGGTAAAATACCTAAAAGTAGAGTCTCTCTCATCCTTTCACCCAACACTGAAGATATAAATAAAAAATGCAGGTTTTGCTTCCCAATCTCATGATCTCAAAAAAAGGAAATTGGGACTTTGCTAAAAGATGAAAGGTTGAAAATTGTCTTTTGCTAAACAGCTTGTCTTTAGATAGCTGTTAGAAAAGTAAACTAAAGATATGCTAGCGTTTTGTCCCCTGCTTACCTCAACATACACGAATCTGTGTTTATCATACATTCTTACTATAATGAGTTTAAAACCTGCTTTATACCAATATCACTCCAGTTATTTTGAACAATTCCCTACAATCCAGGTAAGACTGAAATACTGAACTTTAGTTCAAAGTAAAAAAACTTCAGTTCAAAGTAAAAAAACTGCAGTTTTGCATGTGTATACTTTTTCCATGTATGCACACTTTTTTTTTTTTCTTAACAGCTTCCATCAATTAAAATAATGTAGACTTGTTGGAGACCAGCTGTTCTCATTTGTTATGCTTCAGTAGACAGGGACTCTGTGATTAACCGTCCTTGTTGTTCTGCAGTCGGCAGTCTCTCCTCTCTTCCTGCTCATGTACTGTTTAATGAGATAATCTTAACACTGACATTACTAGCTCTATTTCTGATTTACTGGAATAATGCCGAGAGTTTATTGTGACAGAAGGAAAAGAATCCTAAATCATTTCATTGGCTTCTGCTTGAAGTTGACATGTGCCTGGGCAGGAAAGGGGTGGTGTGGTTTCCAAGAACCAAATGACTTACTGCAACAGAATGGATTCATGTTCTTCACTGTTTTAATATATGACTGGAAATCTAATGCAACAAAGGTCAAAAGACAGATCTGAACAGGACTATGAGAGATGGCTCAAAACTCAGATATGAAAACTTCAAAAAATAACCCCACAGTATTCCTGTAACTCTATTCTAACTGTAGCAAGCTGAAAATTCCAGCTGATCATGTAGAATGTTTAGGCTGTCTGAATGTGTTTCAATTTTAAAAGACATTTTTAAATTTTTTTTAAAAATCTAATTTGACTACACATGTTATGAAGCAGATGATCCATTTTTGTATTACAGTTCTGGACTTCTCAGTTGTTATGAGTAGTGCCACATGACACAGTTGTTCAATGTATGGCTGTGTGCATATATTTAAAATTTTGCTGTTCAAGCCTGGCCTTAGAGCAATTTGGCAACACAGCTGCTATGTGAAAACAGCATGACACGTTACTCTGTGTTTTCTCAAAGAAGCAGAAATTTACTGACAAATATGTTTTATTTTCTATGAAGTATTAGAAACAACAAACGCACTGCTCAGCATATGAAGGTTTACAGCATATAGCAACATTACATCTACTGCTACGATCTAAATAATTTCTCTTTTGAGGAAAAAAACCAACACAGAAGTTACTCAGGCAATCAGAGGTAGCCAGGTGACATAAATTAAATGATTCGTCAATGTGTTTTTCTTCCCTATTGCAATAAAACCAAAACCTTACAAAGATGCTCTGCAAAATGGAATTTTAAAGAGATACCTGTTACCTTACTGAAATAAAAGAAGGAAGTACAGACAGAGTGACAGAGAAGAGGTGAAGTGGAAAAGAGGGTTTGTCAGGCCAGAGGGCCCTCTAGTCCCTGTGCTGTTGTTAAAGGGAATTTTGCTAGCTGTGCCTTTTTTTCCATCGGTTGTATGGGTCATGTTTTTACATCTATGTGCATTCTCACACATGCATATACATATAGCAAATGTATAGCTATTTCATTAGCAAACTAATTTTTCACTTTTTAAACATTTTAACAGTGCTTTATTTATAGCCACAACATTTGTCCTGCTACCAGCTAGAAACAGTGATTTCGGTGTTGCAGAGTTGAGAAAATTCTTGTTTAGAAACTTTCACTTGATATGTTTTCCACGGTCTTGGATCAAATCCCAAGACTCTTATATATTTGCCAAAATATTTATACAAAATGCTTTAAAAAAAGCAAAAAGTCAAACGAAAAGCTTAAGGGTGGATTGGGTGCAGTCTAGGCTATCTGATACAGTTTTAACAATAAAGGAAAAGTAGAAGTGATTGGTTGCAAGTCATCTCACAGGTTTTTTTGGGTTCTTGTGCTACTAAACACAGCAGTTATCTCTTAAGAGTAATTCACATATGCCATATCAGCCATTCTCTGTTGAGCTGCTTTTAATGCATCAGTGTGAGGTATATGTGAATTGATTTGCAATTGATTGATGACTATGAAATAGAAAAACATTTGCCAAATTATGCATCATACTTTGACATGTGTTTTCTGGATACATGCTTTTAAAATTAAGATATATACGTAACCAAATGTAACATGGTAACTGTGTTTACCATTTTGAGACTTTTCTGAGCAGTTATCAAAAATTAAATTACTATACACTGTGCTAATGTTATTATTTCATATTTTAAAATCTCACTGAGGAAGTAGAACCTTTATGTAGAGAGCTGTGTAAAAATAGATCTTGAAGATCTTATACCTTCAGAGAAATTATTTAGCAAACAGGCATAAAAGCAGATACTGTGGCATAATGCACTTGACATTTTTAACTGGAATGAAACTAAAAAGAATCCTGGTGGATTAAAAATTATTTTGCGGAAAGAGTGTGAAAGTCACCATTAAAAACCGAACAGAGATTCTTAAGTTCAAGGTTGGACTGGGATGTAAACAGAGATATTTTTGGTATTCTAGAATGAAAAATATAACCAGGACTTCTGTAATTAGAAGAGAGTCTAGTGCATCATGTACATTTTAAAAAAGAAGTATTATTAATAACTGTAGGGTCTAGACATTCCTGGAAACGACAACCAAGAGATTTCTCTAGTAAACAGTCAGTGAATTGATAAAAGGTGATGTTATTTTAGAGTACAACTACCCTGGTGTAATTTAAGCATAGAGAAACCAAAGTAGTATTAAACTAGCCAGTTTAAGTTTTTGCAGCACTGCTTCTGTAAGTGGCACCGACTCAGATTGCATTACAAATCCCATCTAAGAAGTTAAGCATAAAAAAATCAAAACCAATACAAATAAAGTTAAGCCATGTTGTCATTTATGATGTAATCACAGAATGGAAGGTAGGGGTTGGAAGGGACCTCTGGAGATCATGGAGATCTGGAGATCTCTGGAGATCATCCAACCCTCCTGCCAGAGCAAGATCACCTAGCGCAGGTTACACAGGAACTGGTACAGGTGTCCCCACAGAAGGAGACTTCACAATCTCTCTGGGCAGCCTGTTCCAGGCTCCATCACCCTCACAGGAAAGAAGATTTTCCTGATGGAGAGATGAAACTTCCTGTGTTCTAGCTTGTGCCCGTTGCCCCTTGTCCTGTCACTGGGCACCACCAAAAGAGACTGGCCCCATCCTCTTGACACTCACTGATAGTAATGTTACTACTACTTACTGAAATATACTTAAAAATACACGCTAACCAAGGCTTTGAATTTCAAAAGGACAAATTTTGAAAAGTTATACTACAATAGGGAAGGTAGGTTTACCAAAGGGAAACTATTCCAGAATATCCCAACTGTAGGAAATCTAACGTATGTCAAAATTAAATACAGCTTTTATAAAAATCTTCACTATAAGATTCTACTTTTAATGTCTGTTTTCCAGTTGATTTTACTGAAAAAGGAAATATTTTACAGGACATTTGAAAGATTCTCAAGTATTAGTTTTACAACTGATCTTGTCATTTCATAAGTGATCTTGGTACTAGTACTAATGAAACCTCTTAGGGATGAGATAAAACAGAGGAAGGACAATTTGCACAAGTAGAGTAGCAGAAACGGAACGAAATTTAAAATGCAAATGGCATGCCCTCAAACTTCAAAGAACAAAAACTTCCACTTTAGGGTTGGAACCCATGATAAAAAAGCAATGGGAAAAGATAATTTCAATTTTGTTCGTTTTGCTTTGCTTGCATTCTAAAAGGCTTGCACTGAAAAGCAGCGTATTCCCTGCCAACTAGATATACATCAGTGAATAAGTGTAATGGGTGTATCAGTCAATCACAGCAAGACCACAGGCTCTGATAGATGAAGCCACATAAAAGGAAGATGTTATTACACTATGCATCAGTAAACATATTCCTGCAGAGATTACTAAAGAAAATAGTAATGCTGATGTCCATAGAATGGATGGGACCCTATCTAGAAGATGTTTCCTTTCCTAATCAACAGTTCAGAGAGAGCCAATATGAGAATAAAGGCCAAAGAAAAGGGAATGAAGATGCAAATTTGTAAAGGAAAAACCAGAATCTTTACTTTTATAGCGGGAAAAAAAATCATAAAAGCAGCTTGTGAATGGATATGAATGAGCTGCAAAGGAGAGACTGAATATTTAAAAGAAATGACAATGTGGATGCCAGAATATCATGATAAACAGGAATAAAAGAGCCACAAAAATAGATTTCGTCCTGAAGCTGGAAGGTTTCTTGCCATCAGAAGGATGAAATTGGCATGAAGCAATTTTCCCTAATAGGAGGAATAGTGGACTTAAGCTTGAATAGTTATATAATAGTGCCACGATGCTGGCTGTGGAGGAGTTAGCGATCTACACAGCTGGTAACCTGAGGAGATGTGAGCCTGTGCTGCACTGGGCTGCACGTGCAGCATGGCCTCCAGGCTGTGAGGTGCTGCATGTACCCCTGGGCCTCAAGCTAAATGCAACCAGCTTATTGTAACTGAGGAGCTTGGAGGCAGCTCCCAGTAGCGATGGCACCACTTGTGTGGTCTTGCTTTTATCTAACAATGCAGCAGGAAGTTTTAGTGTCAATGTCCTTTCTGTTTGATAGTACAAATAATGAATAGAGTTGTTTTTCTTATAAGAAAACCCTGGAACTTGAATGACCAAAATGGTGTAACCCTACCTATGGATGGGATCTGCACAGCCTGCTGATTGGAGGCCTGTTTGATTATGCACAACTTGGGTCTTGCAGCACCTACAGGCAGGTAAGAATATCTATATAATTTTCTCATTCTTTATGGTACTAGCTCTAATAATTAGCATTTGAATGATAACTTGCTCTTTTTCTCTTGGCTTCCAAGCATTGCTGTAATACCTTCAATCATCTTGTTCAAATTCTGCAAATTCTTAGATGTAGGAGTCAAGTTTCTAATTAATAGTAAGTTACAGATAACTGAGAATTGCTCTAAAAGCCACTCACTTAAAAGGCTCCTCTTCCTCTGTGCCAGCATATCCTTAACACTGAAGAAAGAGTTACAGATCAAAACTCCAAAGCCAGTTAAAGAGATTTTGTAATCTGGCAATTACCCTGTGGAAGGGCACGTGTGGTATTGTCATGGCATCTGTGCATTGTGCGTGCAGATGGATTTAAAGATCCAACAGAACTTGTACACGCTGTGTTCATGTATGCTGAGTATAAGTCAGTGGATTACTGTTGGAGATCTGTCGGTTCACTTGTAACACGCCAGTTGGAACTGGCTAGAAGAAAAAGAGAAAGGCTATCCTCCATGTCAGTCAACAGAGCTGAACTAGCTCAGCCTCAGAATAACAGGAGATGAATGGTGTTCGGAAGTGATGCTAGTACACACAGGCTTCAAGGACTTGGATTTCAGACTGTAATCTTTGCTTGGTTTTTGTATTGCAGCGGCACTTATCTTAAACAGGAGAAATATGTAAGCTGTACTAGATTTAAGCTATAGTTGCTGAAGTCTGCTCTGACTATATTACAAATAACTAAGGCCTATAATAGCTTCCGGGTTTATCTTAATCCTACTGTTCTTTGTAGCAGATAGAGACAGTGTTTAGTTCCAGTAGCTGAGTTATTTATTTTGCCTGAAGTGTCTACTGAACATGAATCTGGCACCTCCTATGACATCAACGAAGGAAAAGCAGGGACTAACATAAGGAACATCACCATAATGTTATCCTTCAAAAGTACTGAGGAGATCGTTATGGAGTGTTTCTAGAGTTTAAAAAGTTGTACCTGTCCATCCTATTTGTAAATGGAACAGCAAATTGTATATTATCAACCATATGCTACTGTCAAGCACGTCTTTGAGTAACCGTGCTATCATTACAGCTCTTGGTATGAGGCTGAGCACTGAAACACACTGCTTATATTTTCTTGAATTTAATTAATTCATTGTATTACATTCCAATTATAGAAATAAAAATTTAAGATGATAATCTTATAGTTTGATACAAGCAAAACATACAATTTGCCAAAACGTCCAGAGCATTACACTGTAGAATAAAAACATCAGTTGGCCATTATGTCTCATTCTTCAGTGTTCCTTATACCCTTGCTCCAAAGACACACTTAGTAAAGGACCAGTGAATTATCAGAGACAAGTTAATATAGCTAATGTAGCATCAGTATTAGCTTAACAGTAGGTCAGAAGAAGAAAAAAAATAAATCTGGAGAGGTTGCAAACTATGACTCAGTGGCTACAGAAGTGCATTTTGTTAGTGAATTGTTATTCATAAGCCATTCAGTGTCTTAATACTGAATGCTATATGATAAATAAAAGACAGATAACCAGAGTGCTGCATTCAGGAGTTCTTTGCTCTTTACATCTATGTTGTTAGCAACATCTGAAGAAAAGGACAAACAGGGTTTTTTACTTTTATGGGAGGGAAAGGAGGAATATATATATGTATACACTTGGGGAAATTTGATTTAAGTAGTTCCTTTAACATATATATAAACAGTACTAAGAGCAGATTTTAGTCCATTATCCTGCAGTCTTAAATGTGAAGACACAGAAGCGAATTGCAAATTAAAAAGTTCAAGACTGGTGCACTGAAAAATGGCTAAAGACTTAATTAGTGTTCAACCATCTAACAGATTCTAACAACTGTATTGTTCATGCATCAAGTATTTTAAAAACTCAGAATAAACTGATTCTACACGGAAGCTAGTTCATTGAAGTCATTAATCACAAATCTTGACTAATAAAATTATCTTCCTTACCACAAGCAGATAAAATACTAAAATTTTAAGTAAAAGTGCATCCTGGGTTTGGCTAGGATAGAGTTAATCTTCACAAGGAACTTGGTGGGGCTGCAATCAGGATAGACTACTGAACCAGCCAATGAGATATTCAGTATCATACTGATCAGTCATGCCTGCTATATAAGGGGAGGGTTAGCACAGGGGGAGGCACAGAAAGTTTTGGGCACCTCATAGGTTTGCATGGTTAGGCTGTTCAGGTGGTGAGCACTGTGTTGTATATCACTGAATTTATGTATTATTTCATTAGTATTCATAGAATCATAGAATGGTTTGGGCTGGAAGAGACCCTAAAAGGACACCTCCCACTAGACCAGGTTGCTCAACGCCCCAGCCAACCTGGTCTTGAACACATCCAGTGTTAGGGCATCTACAATGTCCCTGGGCAACCTGTTCCAGTGTCTCACCACCCTCAGAGTGAAGAACTTCCTAATTCCTAATATAAATCTACCCTCTTGCAGGGAATATCTCATCCTAGCACTACAAGCCCATTTAAAAAGTCCCTCCCCAGCTTTCTTGTGGGCCTCCTTCAGATACTGTAAGGCTGCAATAAGGTCTCCCCAGAGACTTCTCTTGTCCAACCACAACTCTCTCAGCCTGTCCTTGCAGGAGAGGTGAGGTGTTCCAGACTTTTGATCATCTTCATGGACCTCCTCTGGACCCAATCCAACAGGTCCATATCCTTCTTGTGCCAAGGACTCCAGAGCTGGACTCAGTACTCCAGGTGGGGTCTCATAAGAGTAGAGTAGAGGGGCAGAATCACCTCCCTCTATCTACTGGCCAGGCTGCTTTTGATGTAGCCCAAGATACAGTTGGCCTTCTGGGCTGCACTCGCACATTGCTGGCTCACGTTGAGCTTTTCATCAACCAGCACCCCTGAGACTTTCTCCTCAGGACTACAATTGTGTTATTGTTATCACTGTTGTTTCTTCTCCTTTGCATCATTCTAGTAAATTGTCCTTGTCATAGGGTTTTGCCCATTTCTCCCCATCTCTTTTCATCTCACTGGAGGGGGGAGGGGAGGGTGTGGACAGTGGCCTAAACTGCAACAAAGCGCATCATATTGCATCACTTCATAAAGTAAATCTGTCAATTGCTGAGAAAAAAAATAAATCTAAACCAGCATATCAAGGAGACAAACATACTGTATGAATAAAAATATAACTGTCTCAAGAGAGACATGCAAATAGGAAAATTTAAACCAGCCACATGCTCCATTTTCCTAGGTAAAATGAATCTGAATAATTATGTTTGGCTCTGTAAAAGCTGCGTAAATCTAAAATTAAATTAAATTAATGTTTTCTGAAAACATGCCTCGGTATTTTAAAACCTTTTCTCTATCAACAAGAATTTCTCCCCATTTAAGAAACTTCACAGCCAGTTAATTCATTGGGTCATATAATAAGCCAAAAGACTCTTTTTCTCTTCAGTAGGAATCTTGCCTCCTCCTAACCTCCCCCTACAAGAGGAGAGGATGAAAATCAGATTTTTTTTTAACAGTTTCACAGCAGTGAAGAAGACATGAATTTTTGGAAGACAGACCTTTGAATTTCTTGAAGAAAATAGACTCTCATCTTATTGCTTTTTCAGCCTCTCAAATTCCCTTACACCCATTTTGCCATAAATTTCTTACAGCTAAAGCAACCATTATTTGTTGTTTCTCTAAGCATCACGTAATTCATAACTTCCGTATTCTAAAACAAAAAATACATTTAGAAAAAGATAAGGAAGCACTCTTTTAGACTTCATTAGGCATATATGCACAGAAATGTTCCAAATTAATAAGAGGGTTAGTTGGAGTTTTAGCCTTACTTTTTTGCTACTTGCCCAGGGGCTTATGTTGAATTTTACACATTAAATATGTACTCTTAGCATGTAAGCTTAGAAAATTAAAAGTTAAATGATTTGAAATTAATTAATACGTATATTAAAAGAAAATATAATAAAAATTAAGATAT
>WUAM01000292.1:1773031-1784347 GCA_024336885.1 Actenoides hombroni
TTAATTCTGGAGCCAAGTGCTTGAATACAAACCCACAAAAAGTTAGGGAAGTGCTAGAGATTCTTGAGAAGAAAATAAATGCCTACACAGTTATTTCTTCATATTTACTGAAAACTTTTTTTTTTCATAAAACTGAACTTCTTTGATATTATATAGCAGCGTATCAGGATATTTGCCTCATAGCCTTTGATGTGCTAAAAAAAATTAGTTAAATGGCAGTGATTGTACCAGTTACTTAAAATATGCAGAAAAGAACTAATATTGTTTTTTTTCTCTCATTACTTACTAGACTTTGATAAAAGGCAGTATAGCCAGCTATGCATTTGTTACAAATAACTGCATCTTTTAAGCTTCAGTTCAAAATTGTCATTACACAAAATTTGGTTTTATGCAAAGGTTTTCAGTATTTCAAATAACTTACTTCCAAATATTTTGCCCAATGTTTTAGGTTGTCCGAAGCAAAAGAAAATTTAGGCAAATTTGATGCCAAATGCTTTGTCCTTAGTGAAGCCCAAATGAGAGTGAGTTTATTTTACCAAGAAATTCTGATAAAATTCTGACCAAGACACCACCCTAATGTCTCTAAAGAGAAATGACAGGCAAACAGGTGAACAGATGTTGCATCTTTGTAAGTGTTGATTCCTCAGGCTGTATGGAGGGTTGCTGACTGGGAGAGCTAGACCAAGATGTACTGGAATAACTTCTATAATATTTAGATTTATCAATGCCAAATTGTTCATAATGTACCTACCTGCTGAGAATACAAAGATTCAAATATTTCAACATATGTAAAATGTTCAGAAGCAGATAGCAAATGTACATATAATTTTTCTCTTTCATCTTCCCTCACACAGTCCCAAACCACTTGATATACTTTTGCCATAAGCTATAAAATCTTTGGTATCAGGATACATATTTTCTGAATTATTATGCAGCACTTAGCACAACAAAACTTGCAACTTGGTGACATTTAAGTACGTATCAAGTTTGCATCTGAATAATAACACAGAAAAAATCTATTTCCATAATAATTTTCAGATTTGCTGCAGCTGAAGCTTTGAGGAGCCTGTTTACTTCACAGCTCTGGTAAAGTACTGATAGTTTTCACCTTTACACAAGCAAATACATAAATATCTGAAAGAAGTTGCTGCACCTCAATAAACACTGAAAGTATATACTAAGATAATGACAATATCAGTTAAAATTCCAGTCAAAATTATACTATGTATTATATCTGTGTTTTCAAATTTCAAAAAAAATCCATCCCAAAGGTGACATACAGAATAACTGTATTGCTCAAGGACCCACAAAAACCAGCTGCTGTGTTTATGTACTGAATCCTGGTCTTCTGACTACCAACCTAATTCCTTAATAGAAACATGGAACTTTTTCTTAATATTCACGAAAATGTAACATTCAAGCTCCATATTATAGCAGGTTTTACTTGGGTGATTAAATACAGATTAAAATGCTCAGCTTCAGTTTGACTTTGAAAATTACGACCACTCATGTAATCTATTTTCAGTAGAGATTTCTATAATTAGCTACTGGTAAAGTAAAATGTAGAAAAGCAGTCTCTGATTCATATGACATTTACCATAGTTTCACAAATTTACAATTTATTTCTGCTAAACTTCCAGTATTTTACAAAAATAAAGCCCTTTCAAGGTAAAAAAAAAATAAAATATTTCCCTGATATAGTCAGCTGAGGTACTCTGGCTAGTACTGAACAATGGATCAGCCAGGAGATCCTGTGATCCTCAGTGCTTGTGTCTGGTTTTAAGAAAAACACACTACTGTTCACACCGGTTCATGGAAATAGAAGGTAAAATGAAAAACATTTTGACAGAAAACAGACAAGTTTTTTATAGTTCTGAGAAGTCTGTAGAAAGAAAAAGGTGAAGTTTTTGTTCTATGGAAACAAGACTCAAGCAATGGAAAAAGAATTTAAGGGCAAAACCATATCCACTTTTAGAAAGGCAAACCAATAAGCAAGTATTATTAGAAATCCAGAAAGTTAGTTCGTGTTTCTTTAAAATGAGGTATTTCTTTTGTGGCATAGAGTCTTACCTTTCCCTGTTAAATTTCAGAGAATGTAGGATGGCCGGTCGTTTCTGTCGGAGATTCCACAAATGAAGTGCATCATCTGCACTTGCACTGACCAAAGCACCCTAGAGGAGACACAATACAGCAAAACATATTACTTTTCTACAGATTCTGTCTTATTCTTAAGTGTTCTTCACTGTTAATGATCTACCTGAAGAAAATGATAATGTTTATGGAAAATGGTTTTTTTTCTGGAAAAAAAACCCTCTGCCATAAATAATGATAAATTTGACTCTATCTGGTAAATGTAAATATTTTTAATTAGTACAAGATCAGCCAAAATTAAATTAAAACTCAATCAATTTCAAGTGCAAATTAAAGCTTTGTACCAAGGTTGTAGATGTGAACTCTCACAAATTTCCACATAAGCACAGAGGTTAATGAAACGGAGAACAGACAGCACTTACTTAAAAGGGTGAGTGTCAAGGATATAACTAAAGAATAAAGGAATTGGTGCATACACATACACACAAGTGGCGTTACCAAGCACAGTTCAGTAGCCATATCAAGACAACATGACATTCAAAACTGGAACTGTGAAAAGAAGAGCAGATAGGAAAGCAGGGACAGGTAGCAAAGGGAGAGGACCTAGGCAGAACTGAGACATAGAAAAAATGACAGAGTTTTTCTCACAGATCAGAAATATCTTGAGGACTGGTTCTGCTTCTGATGCTTCGAAGATGGACATCTTCCAAGGTCCTGACCTCTACCTGCCTGGGTAGTTTGAAGTCAGCTTATTCTACCACCTTACTACTGTCTTTCTCCTCACCAAGGAACAGGGATGCCATGTGAAAATGGACTGCAGGGGAAGCTCTCAACTGCTGCTGCAGTGGTTCACAACATTTATGCCTCAGATCAGGACTAGTACAAAAGATCTAGCCCTGTGTATTATTATGCTAGAGAGGAACTAGATGTTGCCCAAAGAGAAGGCAGTGCTGTATTCTGAGGAAGGGTTAGAATGTAACTGAAAGATCAGTTCATATCAACTATGACTGACTGATAAACTTCTCTTTTTGCAGCTTGGATTTCCTTCCTAATCCTAGCCATAGTTCTTGTCAACATTGACATATGCAAATAAAATTTAGGAAGGTGAGACTTCTCTAAAACATTGTAATTCATGCCTAAATTCTCATCTCTCAAACAGTTCGGACCCATGTCAGAGAGAATCTCTACCACAGAAATCAAATTATTCCTATCTATTATGGGTTCTGCTTTTCACCTAATGAAAAGGAAGAACGCTTTCTCAATGCTTGGGCTCCCTGTTTTCATTCCTGCGTTCTCTAAAGAATTCCACTGGTTTGATTGTTTCTAAAGTTTCAGTACTCCCTTGGTTTCTGTGCTTCAGGTACTTTTGGCAAACAAATGTAGGAAAAAAATATTTCTCATGTTTAAAAAAACCCACAAAACTAAAAATCTTTCTGTGAGAAGCTCTAAGATTTCCACATTTGGAAAGAGGACTTGAATCTACCAGAAGTGTTTCCTTATGGGAGAAATTTAACTAAAACTGAACTATGATTAGCTTATAATTTGGCTAAATTATGAGATTCTAGAAGAAAAAACAGATTTATATGCTCCAGAAAGTCTCCTTCCCTATTGCCATCTCACAGAGCAAGCTATAATCTGTCACAGTTTCTTCATGTTGTCTAAGCTTGATTTCGACAAACCATTTACAAAGACTAAGCATGCTGGTTTGATTGATGACCCCTGCAATTGCATTTCCTTGCTTCAAGTATCCCCAACTATTGAGTTTTCAGCCATCAATGTATTTCCATAGAAAGATATAGTCCAACTTCTATCTGGTACAGGACTGTGCAGCACATTTAGTAATTTCATGGATTTTACATCTACCTGCACACATTCATACATTGACTGCCTTTTGTTCAGTACTTTACACTGATGCATATGAAGGTAATACTTTTCCATGTGTGCAGTCCCCTGAATAGTCTTTTATAAGACTGAATAGTGAATGTCCTCTGGATGTATGCCACTTACTTGTTGGCACAACTTGTCAACGTGAAAAGCTCTATCACTCAATTACAATACATAAATTGACTTATTCAACTAAGTTGATACAGAAGAATCTGAACATGTATGTCCTTACCTCATTGATTAAGAACTGAAGCTGCAGAACTGCAGCACCACTTTCATGTTGGCAGTAGCAATCAACACCAGGCCTGCCCAATCTGTTGGCATCAAAGTCAAGGATTCTAACATTCCTGTTATCACCAGAAGTAAAGGGGGGTGGGGGAAGAACTACCAATTAAACCCTAATTAACCTCAATTCTTCTTGCTTTCTGTAAAACAAAAGAATTCATGCTGCCTTTCCACTGTTCTAATTAAAGTGCCAACATCATCAGGCTGAAACACGTGCAACTGTGAGTGATCTGTTCTTGCCTGGGTTTTTTTCCCTGTGAAATAAAGCACATGAATTAACACAAAAATGCATCTTAGATGTCTTTTTACACATTGTTGGTTCACATAACACATAAATATATCAGGTTTTTGTACTTATCAAGATATGAAATTAATAATTTAGGACTATGGTTGTAACAGTCTGGAGCATGCTTTCTTTTTTAAATCTGAGAAAATGTTTTTCAGAGTGAGTCATTTCACACTTATGTAAAAGCTCACACGTAACTACTTCTCTGTGTCTCATCGAGAGAAGTACAATACAGTGCCATGCAGAGTTACCCAAGTCTAGCTATGAACCACGTTTCCTAGTCCAATCCCCAGTCTGAGTGAAATCACAGTTACACTGCTTCTGGCAACCCATCCTGTTCACTTGGAATCAACACTGAGCAACTGCTTTGCAGCAGGATCATGTTGTCCAGGTATATCACAGATGTCACTTCCTATCTGTTCTTTCAGTCTTTTTCTCTGCACGCTAAATTACCATCTCCCTTACTTAGATGATGACCTTTCCTATCTGAATCAGAGACTTTAACAAGAAACTGCAGTTCCAGAAAATTACCAGAGATTAAAAAGTGAAACAAAGAAGAGAAGAATAGGAAATACATTATTAACAACCATGCTGTATGAAACACACAGGTGAAACACCATCATATATATCCAAAACATGATGATTATGATCAGAAACAAGATTTTACAACATAATGCCCTATCTACTTATTATATATGATCATATTAGCATAATGTAAAATCCTGAACAAAAATGCCAGCCTATACTGCAAGCAAATGTCAGAATTTTTACTTCCTCTTTCACAGATGAAGAGACTTGCAATAAACTATTCTAAAATGGGCCTCAGGGAAGTAAAGTCCATAGATTAGCAAATTTGAGGGTTAAAACTTTGCAGTATTAAGTAATTACTTTTCCAATTGTTAAACAAGCAGTTTAATGGATCTTGAGAGACCTTAGCTCTACTCCTGATTTTGCCAACTGGTATACTGGATAACCTTATGGTGGAAAAAGGTACTTCTTCTTCTTTGTGCCTTCATTTCCCTGTTTGTAAGCTGGAGATGGTGTTATAAAAGAATACAATATCTCCTTTGACAGTGATGTCAGCATTCTGGTATCTACAGATGAGAAGGTATATATAAAACATCATAGGACAGCAAGGAAAAGCAAAAAACTAAGTAACCCTATTTGCCACTTGTTCCCAAACTGTAGTCCTGAATACAATCATAATCGATAACATAATAAAAAACTGTGCATCGTGTAAACAACCTATTTGAAAAAGGTAATAAAGATATATGGTAGTCTAGGATACTTTTGGAGAATTGATGGTAATCCTGTGGTCCATTTTGAATGACTGCTCTGCATCACTCCTTATATAGTTCACCACTACTTATTGTAAGGTGAGAGGAAGCAAGACTAGTATCAAAACCAATCAACCTACTGGGGATTTCAAAACAAGTAGGAGTTTTAACAGGGAAGAGCTTTCCCTTTAACTTGAGCTTTATATTCAGTATAAATACATCGCACCAATTAATGATTGTCCTTAATGAAAATTACAGTAGTGTTGCCCTGATTAACTGCTTGCCACCCTTCGTTATCAGTATCATGCCAAGTCAGTTTTCTAGGAAACATCCTAACAAAGTAGATGATTTCATTCAGTGTATCCCAAACAAAGCACTCCCTAATAAGTCACATTTATTTGCATAAGCGTTCACCCTGAACTACTTCACAATTTCCTAAAACAAGACAGAAATTGTCTGCTTCAATTTGGCCAATTGCCTTGAAGTAACGACTGATGCTTAAACAGCAGCATTATCACTGACTGATGGAGTTTTTCAAACATTCAGGGAGCTGCAGTGAGGTCCTTCCAGCAGAAGGAGCTGAAGAGATACGATGAATTTGCACATGTTCTTGGCACTTGAGCCCATCTTCTGCAAATTCTGTGCTTTGCTGCCAAGCATGGAAGAGTACAACCTTACATCATCAAATCTTTTCATACCAGAGTACTCCACCAGGACATACAGCAGAAGTAGCTATAGTAGAGGCTTTGGACTGAATTTAACCTTTTACTTTTGCCTTTTTTTTTAAAAAAATGACTCTGCTAACAGAGAGAGAGGAATATCTCTGAAGATATTAAAAGGAGGGACTAACACAGATACAACTGAATACCTCGAAGTAGATATGATGGGTTTCAAGGATAAAAGCCAGTCACTATCTTCTCTCTCTTTTCAGTATGTTGGATCTCCCACAGGCCTTCTCAGACATGCCAAATTATCCTAATTTATTCATAAAAGGGAAAAAGATGAAAACTATGTCCAGATGTCTGTTGGGATATAGAGTGAAACAAGTAGAATCAGCGTTATGTACATCAAGCAGTGAAAACGTGACCGTAATAACATTCTAACAGAAAAATGCTCTTTCTGAAACCCTCATTTAATCCTGGTTTTAAGATCTGTATGTGTGAAATGGGATTTTTTTTCTCTGTGTTCACTTGTATGCAACAGTTTTTCATAGAGTATTTTAACATCCTGTTATTCCAAAACATCTCTTTTGGAAAAACAAACAAACAAACAAACAAATCCGCTGTTATGATGCCAAATTTTAAGTACTTGAATTCAGCTTCCAAGATGCAGACTTCTGTGACAGCATAATGTATTATTAACAAAGAATTTACAGTCTCATGTCTTGGGCCATTCCATCACAAGTTGAAGAAAATTTCTGTTTCCCAGTATTACATCCTGATTCAGATTTTTCCTCCAAATCTTTTTAGTCACTTATATAAAGATCAGTTAGTACATATCTGATATTCTCATGCTATATCCATACTCAGTGTGTCTTGAGTGCCTGATGTCAAAGCACATGCATATGTGGATATGTTGCCAGTGCATGATTACATACATAAGGAGAGATATCAATGGGCAAAGCTTCTCATGAGCATGACTTCCAATCAAACTTCTCATAGCATCCCACAACTTTCTTATTTCATGGCTCATTTTTACTATATGATACATGCAGAAGAGTGGTCTCACTCTTCTCAGAGGTTTATGTTAGTAGTAATGGAATCATAGAATATCCCAGATTGGAAGGGACCTCCAAAGGCCATCTAGTCCAACCCCCCTGCAGTGAGCAGGGACATACTCAACTAGATCAGGCTGCTCAGAGCCCCATCAAGCCTGATCTTCAACGTCTCCAGGGATGGGGCCTCCACCACCTCCCTGAGCAACCTGTTGCATTGTTCCCCCACCCTCACAGTAAAGAACTTCTTCCTAATGTTCATAGACTTGAAAAGTCTTGTGTGTTCACTGTGAACCAAAAGTGCAGATAATTTAAAACTGACTCCTGGATTTGAGACCAGTGTTACCTGCAGCAGGTATTTAACTTCTGAGGACCAGAAAGTCCAGAAGTAAGACATGTTTTTATTCATTAAGATGGGTGATTCTTTAGTAGTGTTAGATTAAATCTTTTTGCAATAAGAAGGACTGTAGTCTGATTCATTCCTTCTTGCAAGGTCAGAGGAACCTCCTGCCAAGGCATGCCAAGTGGCTAAAAAAGCCAAGTGGATACTGTTCAATTACACAGGGCACCTTTTTCAAAACCAAAACTCTCCTATGTATGTAAATAAGCAATTCTAGCTATTTTTGACTACTTAACTAACTTCACTGACTAAAAGCAATCAATGTACAGAAACGAACACTAAAGTAAGGGGTTATAATTATTAAGCAGAAACCATGGTCTCACGTCCACCTTTTTATTAAAAGACACACAGAGAAATGGGCAATCCTCATTTATAGCCTCTTCTTTAAAACATTTGAGAATTGTGGGGTGCTGCAGGAGTAGCATTGCTGCTTGAAGGAGTTCTGTCATCTGATCTGCACTGATTGGTACATGTTTGAGTAGGAATATGCAGCACCCTAAGAGCAGATGCTTGTGGGCTGGTGTTACTCCATTACATAAACCAACAGGAAAACTGATTTAGCATGTAACTTGAATATAGAACAGGTTTGTCTTGCAGAAGACCTATTCCACTGAGTTGAGAGATTTATCTGTTTAAAAAGCACCAATGTATTTAACTAAATAGTTAATTAATGGAATGACCAAAAAATTCATCCACGCCACAAAACAACTAAAGCAACAGGAAGGTTAGTCAGTTGTATCTGTGTCACAGGATGGATTTTATCAAAAGAAAACAATTATAAAAACATCATCTTTATCACCTAGATTTCCAGTTCTGAATATAGCTACTTTCAGTTCCTGGAATACATAGTTTTACATTTCCTTTGTGGAATTTCTGTAAATCTCACATAGATTAATTTTCTGTCTACTAAGGAGAGCACATATTGTGCTACAAATAAATGCCACATTCCTAGGTTTTGCACTTGAAATGGCTTCAAATTTATTTTTTTTGCTCTTTCCGTTCTATCTTTGTGATTTCTGAAGTACATTGTTTAGTTATCCTCACTATTAAGAATGTAGAATCAATACACTTACCTTCAGTTTCAAGTCTTTGGATCTCACTATGCCTTTCTACGCTAAATTAAATAACTTTCTATTAGCAGAAAATTCCTGTTTTGAACTGCACTCAAACTGTACCTTATTCATCTTCTGCATAAATAAAACCAAAATACCCTTAGCTCCTCTATTTCCACGTCACAAACCAATTTTGCTAGCTCTTGCACAATTCTTAAGTTTTTCTATAAATGTTTTAGAATGTGTGCTCAACTTCTTCCAAGTATCAAAACAGAGCTACATACACATGATCTTGGTAATGGTTTCTGTACTACAATGTAAAAATGCATGTGGCATGTTATTATTCCTTAAATTCAATATAATTTTTTAATACATGCATGTGTGGCACTTCTTAATTACCTTAAGAAATCGGGAAATCGTATCATTATGTCTTTTGAGACTTCTCCATTGCTTTGCCAAATATAATCACCCCCCACCAAGCTTCATTCTGTTAACTACATGTAGCTGAGCTCACCAAATTCCTTAAAGAGGACAGGCAACCTAATCCTACTTTTATGGCCTTCTACTTGCTGTGGATTCACTGGACACTGCTTCATTAAACAATAACTTTTAGTAGGTTTTGTTTTAAACATAAAAGGATTTGGTGTTACAATGAGCTTCATTATGTCTTGGTTCATTCAGCTGTTTAACTAAAGAGCTCTTATTTTTTTCCCCATCCGCTATGAAAAGGTGCAACACTACTGCACTTGGCTGCTCTCTTAGGATGTTAAACGTGATGTGTTTTATAAATACAGACAAAGTTTTTCTTGCACCAATAAGCATGAGCTTTTCCTCGACAATGACCTTTGCATTTTTTATTTTTCTTGACATAGATTTCTCTGTTCATGCATGCAAATTATGTGAGTTAATCTCAAGAACAGTTAAATATCTGTTATGATATATACAAGCTGAAAAATTTGCTTTTGGCAACTCTGATTTTTTCCAGGTTAAAGCACTTAGAGATAGCTTGTATTTAATGGCAAGTCTATATATGTATCTATAGACTACAGTTGGACAGCTGAATGAATACTATGTAAAACATGACCATTTATTCAAATAAAATGCAAATTCACATCAACACTATTCACATTTTTTTTGTTCTTTTGAATTTAGAAGCTATTTTATTTTCCAAAATACCTGCAGGTACCACAAGCATTACCAACACTCATAGGGCAATATATTTTTATCTCTTTGTGAGACTGCCTTCTAAGATCTTTGCCATTTTGGGAATCATCTGTTCCAGAAACAGAATACAAATATAATCACCATGTGATTAAACTCAATCAACCCTAAGCCTGAAGTAGGAAATTGTGAAAAGCAGGTACTGAGAGGTTTTGACACTAGCAATGCTTTGCCATAACATGTAGGTGAATAATATCAGTGATTTTCAGTTTTCATTTGTCTAGGCATATATATATATACACACACATCTAAAATAATTCATAGAAGTCATGTAGCTCTAAATCTACCTCCAAAAAAGGAGCTGTTTAGTTACTAGTCTGTAAAAGCTCCACATTGCCAGGCAGCCATCCTGAAAGATCTGTATTTTGCGGTTGTACTTCTTGCAGTAGTAACAAACAACATTAGGAGTTTGCATTTACAGAGGGCTTCCCCTTTTTTTTTTGAGGTAGTCATAAACCTCAGCAAGCTCACTGACACATACAGGTAAAAACTAGAAAGGCAATAAGTGGAAACTGAAATCTGTAGAAGTGAGTGAAGAGGGTATTCATTATATTCACAGGGGATGTTATTTTGGAGAAATTAGCAAATCCAGACACCATTCTTGTCAAAGCCATGACAAGTGTGGGAATAGAAGGAAGAGCATATCTGTAAAGCTTGTTTACAAACACCTGGTAAAAAATCAGGGAGAGCTGGGACAGAACAACACTCTTGTCCTAATGTACAGTGGAGGATATGGAAAATGAAACTGAGCCACAAATGAGAGGACCATGTATTTTGGAACATCCTAAAGCCAGGAACTCATTTTAACATAACCAAGGGCCTGCACAGCAACAAATACAGATAGATATAAAAGAACTGATAACACAACAGAATTTTACTCAATTTACTACCTTTTAAGAAGACTAGGCCAATTATACCATTTGCTGGCCATCTGTATGCACTGGGTACAGATGGTAGTCTAACATACAAAAGAAACCAAGCAAAGTAGCTCTAAGCCATTTTTAACTTCTTTTTCTTTGCAGCCTTCAGATCACAGAATCACAGAATCATTTAGGTTGGAAAAGACCCTTGGGATCATCGTGTCCAACCATTAACCCTACTCTACA
>WUAM01000292.1:1784447-1842003 GCA_024336885.1 Actenoides hombroni
CAGAATCATTTAGGTTGGAAAAGACCCTTGGGATCATCGTGTCCAACCATTAACCCTACTCTACAAGTTCACCCCTATACCATATCCCCCAGCACTACATCTAAGCGATGCTTAAACACCTCCAGGAATGGTGACTCAACCACCTCCCTAGGCAGCCAATTCCAATATCTCACCACTCTTTCCATGAAGAATTTTTTCTTTTTTTTTTTCAGATATTAATATTTAACGTGGTATTTGCTCCATGTGTATCTGTATGGCCAGAACACACATAACACACACAGGTTAGTTACCACATGTGCAGTCACTAATGACAGATGCAACCACCTACCAAGATTTTATACTAAAACCCACTGCATTTAAAAGTTTAACACAAATGTTGTGTTAGTGTTTGTGATATACCTGCTTGTACCACTGAAATTGTTGATAAAAGGTTTAGAGAATGCTTTAGGAAGTTTTGCTTGAGCTCTTCAAGAAAAAAAATGGAAGAGTATCTATATAATCTCTAAACAAGATCAAAACTCAACATTTCTCATATTTACCTAAAGTGGTCGTTGAATTTTTAGCAATTTGTAACAGTGATCATAAGATGATGGTTTTCTTCATAGTTGGCAGTGACAAGAGAAGATAGAATGAAAAGTGATCACATAACAAGTTTTTTTTAAAAAGGTCAAAAAGACCTGTCAAGCTAAATGTATCTAAAAATAAAATACATTTTCCCAAATATTAACTCATCCTGCAGTTGCTATGGAAAAGTTACACAACAAAAGTAATACATTCAACCTTCATCCATGTCATGACAGAGCTTGAGAATACCCATTGCCCAGAAACAGCAATTAGCCACTACTGGCAATCTTGAAAACAAGACTGCACGTTTTGCCAAATGCTGCTTCCAGCCCCAACCACTGGATAAGGAATAAGGTGATGAAGGTCCTGTGGCAAATTCTGTAGTCCGTAGGAGATAAGAACAGATGATTAAACAATGTTCTTTATTATCTGAAAATGTTTCAGTATCTGTTTTGGTGAACACAGACAGGGGGAAGAAAAACTTCTTTGTTCAGTGGTGTTGGATTAATAAACAGTTGTCTTGATTACTCTGGACTAATTCATGCCAGCTACTTCACAGCCATGAGTCCCACACAACTGTAGTTCTGTGTTTCATGAGGAATTACAGAGTTTTTAGACAAGCTCTGCTCTGCAGACTGCTGTCTTACTCCCAATTTGGTCAAAGCAGAAGCAATCAGGAGCACATATATGACTACTTAACATGGGCCGTTTTGTGCTCAGACCTGCAAAAAGAATGTCCTGAATTTCACTCTTATCAGGTGCTAAGATCCACCCCCAACCTAGTTTGCTTAGGCTTAACAACAAATCAGCATAGAGATGAAACAAAGAATGAAAAATTTCTAATGAGACAGTGAGAGAATTCCATACTTCTCCAAAAGATTTTAAGCATCTTTACAACAAGGTATTCAAAAGAAAGCCCTTTGAGCACAAAATAAATGATTTTATAATCAAAGTTCAATTCACAATTACCTGCAGAGCCTACTAAATCAACTTGCTAAAACAAACAAACAAAAAATTCCCAGAATTAATTTAAAGAAATGTAGTCCCTGAAAATCTCCAGACCACTAGCTAGCAAGACAGTTAATTCGTTATGGAAGTGAGGTGATTATCCAATAACAGGTTGTTAGTAGAGATTGTATTGTGATTCATATATTTACTCTAAGAACTCAACTCTATGAATCAAAGTAAATCATCATTCTGTGAAGCTTTCTGATTATACTGGAATAAGGAGGAAGGTATAATGTGCAAATACAACCCTGAGGCACTGAAGTAAAAGTGGACTGTTTGATGATGCCCAGTGGTGATACATTCTCAGTCATATTTAGAAATAAGTCAGAAAATTTCCATGCAGAACTTCGCAGAACATTTTTGTTTAACTGAGAGATCTAAGTATAATTATGTATAGCCTTAGAGTGATACATTATGCAACAGCACTTTAGTCAGAAACAAATGCAGTAATACACAGGTACTAATGCACTGAGAAAGACGATACCTGATCCTGACTCTGTTTTTTAAGTGTTAAGTTTAGAGGTTCATTCACTTGATTGCTTGAACGTTTCAATTGTTCCAAGGAACAGGCTCAGTAACAGCAGTATGCCAGAAGAAATACACTTTCATTCAGACATTTCACTGTTTATCCAACAACAAGCTAACAGAGATGCTGAGGTCATACAACACATTCTATTCAGACAGAGCAGCGCTGCCTAAAATGCTAAATAATTTTATTATTTCAGAGGAAACTGCTCACAGCTTGTTAGTCAGCTTATGAGCAATTCAACTAATTCATCAACTACGTCAGCTCTATTATAATCTGTTTAGTATAGGATGATTCCAGGAGGTCTCTGGTACAACACAGAATATACTTGGTGTACAAAAACTTATTAAAAGGAGGGTCAATATGCTAAATTAGGCAGTAATTTCATTCCTGCCCCAGAAAAACAGACAAATGACATTTCCATAAACTTCAGTTAAGCTATATTAATACTCAGCACTTTTGCAAATCAATATATTTATTTTTTGACACTTAATAAAGAAAGATGTTAATCTAGAATTTCCTTTGTTAAGCAAGAATAGATGTGTCAAACACACAGGAAGTCACATGCTATCATAGAAGTCAAAACTGGCAATGAAGCTATTCAAGTCTGAATAAATAACATTTAAAAAAAAAGAATTTAAATGAAAATTTAATTTAGACTTTGACAAAATTTCAATTAACTCTCTGGTGGCATTTTTTTTCTTAGGTGTAGTTCAACATAAATGAACTACTATAAATGATACTATAAATATGCCTACATTAAAAGGTGTCCCAAATATCAGAAGGTCAACCTTAAATAGTTTTGTCTTCTATTATTGTAAAGCTCACATTTTTTTAAGAAAAGTTTTAGTATAAAACATTAAGTTTAAAACATTACATGGAAAACAAAGTTTAAAATATAAAGTTTAAAACATTACCTGGAAGAGGCATTACTTTTTTTTCTAGTGCCACCCTTTCATTCAATATACATGAAATAGGTAACCAGCATCTGGTTAAAAAGTATTTCAGGGAGCCCTTTTTGTGTAAATGTGCATGAACTATGATTTTGCCACTTTAAATGACACTTGTAGATTGTGTTACGCAAACTACATCCATGTTTTATGCCAGCTGTATTAAGCATTTATGTTTTATTTGAATTAAAATTTATAATCACATTCATTATCATGGGTTAAAACATGAATAAGTCTGAAAGCATAGTTGGTGAGTACTGAATAACTCCCAAAGGGCATTTACAGTCTAAGAAAAAACTGACTTTTTCTGGGAATAAAACAGGACATAGCAGAAATTTCTCAGGATCCCATTTTTTCTATGCCAGTTACTGAAAGTCTACATGTTCCAGTGAAGCAGGACACCATTTAAGAATCTACCATACTAATATGGTATTATTTCGGAACAATCCAATTCTAGATCTTGTTGGACCAGAATCAAAAGGGACCTAAACTTCTTTTACACTTCCTCGGCAATCCAAATTAAAAAGACTGAGAGCTCTGCCTCCCTCCAAGGGATTATTCTTTGCAGAATTTGGGAGAACTGAAACACTGCCATCGCTGAAGCACAGCTCTCATGCTGAGGTTCTGCCAGGTAACTGACAGGAAGATAGTGCTAGAGGGGTTGGTGGCTTCCAATAATCCAAATCCCTCTCTACAGGATGAAGAGAGCCAGCAAAGCCTGTCAAGGCTGGATGACTATCAATCCATCCCTGTTTTACCACTGCTATGATCTTTGGCAAGATCTACGGATTTTGTTATCTGCTCAGGAAGCAGATCTGCAGTAACAGGTGCAGATCCAGAATAGCACAATATGAATCACCACCAGGGCCCTGGTCTTTACTCAAGAAAATGTGACAAATGCCTTAAGACCATCTAATTTGTGTTTCTGCAGTGTGATGAGAGGGAGGAAACCTGCAGGGAAACAAAGCGGGCACAGGAAGCAAGACATGCTGTAGGCTATCCATACTGCCTGCTGGAGAAGTCCCCGTATGAATTTGAATAATTAAACTAGAGAAAGACAGCTTATACAATCTAAACAGAATCCTAAGAGCAATCTGTCATACATGTAGCATGAACAAAACAGAAGAGGCACACAGGCCAAAACAGGAAGAAGTGACAGTGTACACATTCTATCAGTTGTGTGAGTTTCTCCACACACTGAATTTCAGAAGTTGGATATATTTACTTGCATAGCAATATGGACATCTCAGTCTATAAACTGTAGGTAGGATGTGGAAGGGTGACCACTGACTAGTTAAAGCCTTTGACTCTCACTAATGTGAAAGTCGAAACACAAATCTTCTTTGGGAGGTTAAACATGGAGATGTACTGTTAGCCTTCATTTTGTTAAAGCCTAACAAACATTACTGAATATACAGCAACATAAAAGCTGTTTCCTATTCCATCCCACAAACAGCAGCCACAAAAATCACATTTCTTTAATCCTATACTGTCTGCAAGACTCGACAAGCAGATTAAAGTACAAAGAGCACCTCTGCACAGAAACTCTTTCTGCACCTCTACATTCCTGACTTGCTTTTTTACTAATGCAAATTTACTAATCTAAAAATATGTTGGGGTTTTTTTTTCCCCCTAGCACCGTTCTTTCAAATTCAGCATAAAAACTAGCATCTAGATTAATTTTAAGGTAGATAAAAGAATATAAAGACAAAAGCTTGATATGAGTGAAGTCTAGGGGAAGAGAGATATTTATCTCTATTTCACTTCAATGCACATAAGTGTCACATTGCTTAGGATGTCTGTCTTGCAAAACATTGGGGTGACTCTGAATTTGGAAATTGGACTGCTCACTTTCAGTTGTCACCCTGTGACTTAATTTACCAAAACAGGAGGAGATAGGAAGATAGGAAGAAAGGAAGGATATAGCTTATCACTGCTTGGAAGAGGCAGAAAAATCAAATTATTCCTACCAGAAAATCACTGACAAAGCACAGGACAACCAAAACTTTGTAATGCAAAAATTATTTAAAAATTTAGGAATGGCAGTGGAAAAAATAAACCAAACCAAACCAAAATCAAAAAGCCCTCTAAACAAAAATTAAATCCCGAGTTCTCTTCAACACAGACTTCTCATATTGTGATTTTTATACTTTGGAAGGACTCAGAATCTTCAAAGAGTAGGTAAACAGGTTCAGAGTTTAGTTTTGCACAAGGAAATGCCAGTATCTGTATAGATACAGCAGCAGCTGTACAAAAGGTCTTCTGAGAATACTCATCTTATTAGAACAAGCATTGGCAAGATGTACTCACAGCTACTGACAATGTTTGGAGGCTTTCTTGTTCAAATTTGCCGATGGATCTCTCTTAAAGATGAGATACATTTACATCCTAATATGTGATAAAAATGTAAGGCCATACTTGGATAAAGTTACATGGTTTACATATTTTGCATCATAACATTAATTTGTAGCATTAAAAGCTGCACTGATCAATAAGTAAGTGGAAAAAGAAGAAATGCTTCTGAAAGGGATGATGTCAAACTGACCATGTTTAAAGGCAAATGTTCATTCTCACTGGGTCTCCCCACTCCTCTCTGCCAAGGACAGCCATCAGAGCTTGAAACTGATAGGGTCTCCAACAGCTACTTCCCTGTAAGTTAAGCTATGGTTCTGTAGAATGTGTACATTCAATATCTATAGTCATTTTTTCTGCAAGAACACGAAAACCTCATGAAAAGTCTCCTGTTGTACCCCACAGTGAAACATTCTTTTCTAGCTTTGGATTTGCCAATGAGTTCAGCTCTATGCACATAAAAGAGGTTAATTCCTAAGGCATACATTTGCTATCCAACTCAGTGTCCCATATATATTGTGACTTGATTTCAATTTTGTTTGTTTTAAACTATACAGATGTTGAGGAGCCCTGGCTGTAGCCTATAAACAAACATTTCCCATGCCCATCCTGTCAAGAACAAGAGAACCATAAATTCATCACACCAAAGCTTTTCCTGGGACTAAGATCTGCATTTCCCTGACTACAAAGAGTTAGATGGCATTCCTTGTTCAATATGATTTCTATGATCCCATAACAAACTTTATTTTTTATTTTTTAAATTAAGGCATGCACACCAAAGCAGATTTTAAATCCAATTTACAAAGACATTTATAATACCTACAGTCTTTTCTAATTATCAGTATTCATATTCATTGCACACTAATCATCTGACAGACTTATTATTCATGGTACTGTAAAATAATAGTGATAGTATCAAAATTAATCGGTCCCTCTGACATCAAAAAAGAATATATTCAACAAAATTTATCAAATAGCAATTAAAGTCTCTGAGTGGTTTATATATCTAATTACTCAGATATATACTATAGATTTCATGCATTTTTATTTTGCAAATCAGTAAACCATTCAAGTCTCAAAATTTAAAGTGGAGCTTACTGTAGACAATAGAAAAGCTTTTTTGTTGTTGTTGTTCCTTGTAGCTTTGGGAAGGGATTTTTTTTAAAATTAATATAGGTAATACCCTAAATTTCTGTCAGCTTCAAGATCTTTTAGATGTCCAATGCATTATGCATCCTGCTTTACTTAATACACTCCAGGACAGCACCACCAGCTTTAACGCCCTCTATTGCAATGTTTTTAAAACCCTGTTTCCTGTAACAGACATTAAATTTGGATACAAAATACTCAGGTGCTGGCCGTATTTGTCCCACAATGATATCCCCAGCAACACTGTTCCTCCAGCCCAATGCAGGTGCCACAGTTGGACTCTGGTTTCAGTGCTCTGCAGCCCACCTGAAGAGAAGAAATTCTTCAAATGAAGAAAATGATGAAGAGCAAAGCTCTTCAATTGTTTGCTAGCAAAGGCCTGGTAGAATTACAGGTGGCAAAGCTTAAATCAGGGCACCTTCTCCTTTGTTTTAAGCCTTGTGCAAGTCAAATATCACAGGTTCCAAGCTCTGCACCAAGGTTCTTTGCATGTCAAAGTGTCCTGCCTTAATTTAGGTATGTTTTGACATGCTTATTGCAAGACAGGTTATGAAACCTGAACCAGATTAATACTTAATTTGCCAACACTCTCTCACTTTTTCTAGTACTGAATTTATTTCACATCACTGTGTAACATAGCGTGTTCTTGTAAAAGGCATGTGTACTCAAATATTACCTAACCAAAGCTCTTACCATAATAACCTTTCATCATTAGCTCTCTTCTGTTTCCAGCTCCAACTTTACAAATGGTTCTAGAATTGCTGGATTAGCATTTAAAAAAACCCCACAACTGCTAAAAATAAAAAAAAAACCCAAAAAACCAAAACACTAGACAAAATACAAAAATTAAAGATTATTGTGGCTGATATTAAATTTTAAGAACTAAAATGTTCTGATAGTTAATAGAGAAAAAGAAAATTTTCTTTGTTGCTGTAGCATGAAAATAGCTAGTCTGACTCTTGTATTACCTCAATGAATGCAAAACTGTTTAACAGAAGCCTATCTTCCAGAGAGGTAATAAAAGTTTAAGATTTCAATAAATCAAGACCCTATGAATTTCCTTGGTAATTCATTTCAAAGACTAACAACACATTCCTAAAAATATTAAGGCAATTTGTCAGACTTTAATTTCAAGCAACTAATATATTTCTCTGTTAGCTTAGAAAACCTTATAAGTAGCCATTTTTTTTCCCGTGAAAGAACATTTACAAAGCGGTAAAACCATTACCCAGCCTTCTTTTTAATAAACTAAATCAGACTGAGATCCTCAGGTCTCTTATTATAACCCATTTCTTCCAGCTAAATCAGTTCTGTAACTCTCCTGTAAATATAGATTTCTGCAGTTGTCTTTCACATTCACAAAACCATAAAGACAAGGCAAACAAAAGACAAAGAAAACAGTGAAAGCTTCCCTAGAAAGCACTGCCTTCTGAATACATTGCCTTTATCTAGATCTCACTGCCTGGTAATTTATATCTCCACTATAAGAAATACCTCACCCACCAGCAAAATTAAACTGATAATGTAGCAATCTTACTGTTAAGCTTCATTACCACTAACACACACCCCGGCTGGTAAGTCAATTAACCAATTCTCAAAATAATAACCCTTACATTAAGGTGCAGAGTCATAAATGGAGAGGTATAGCATGTACTCCTCAAGAAAACGAGGCATGTATTTGGCTTCATCACAGAAAATAAATATATTAATTTTATCTTTATCAAAATTACCAACTGCTTCATGAGAAGACAGCCTTGTCTCTGAAGATGAAGTAAGCTACTGGTCTTTTTCTGCAGCCACTTAAGAGACATCACCCAATACTGTCATCATCAAGTCCAGGGACAGTGAGTATGCCTCAGATCATAAAAAGAAAATATCGACTCTTTCTCTTTGCACCTTCTTTTCATGTGAAGCTTAGACTGAGCTGTGACATGTTATGTCAGGTATGAAGTCTTCAGTATGTAAACTACAGCTGCTACTACTCACAGAAGTACTGAAGCTTCTGATATGGTTTGGGCTGCCACCTATAATCAGAATTTTGTGCTTTCTGACCAGGAAGGCTGCCAGAAATGTAATGGTCTGTAGCTAGTTAGTATACTCAAAGTCTCTGCTATTGTGCAGTAGGGAGAGAGAGAGACTAACAGAGAAATTTCTAGGACACTTTGGAACATTTCTGTCCAAGCAACACATTTCTCAATGTTAATTATTTTGCTGTCTTTTCCTCCCATTCCCTGCCCTGGCTTCCAAACCAACATGTGATTCAAAAGGCAGGCAGACCTTTTTAAATTACACAATACTCTTGTGCACTCCATGGCTCAAAACAGCAGTTATTTCAGCTGTCCTGGACTTCTAACTAGAGAAGAATTCCAGTATTGTCTAGAATAAAGGTCCCAAAAAACATCTACCCAGTCCCAGGGCAGGTTCTCAGAGTATGTTCATTAGCTAATCAACCTATAAATATTGGCTAACACGAAAACTCATTAATGAAAATACTTTTAGCCTTATAAATATAGGCAAGCACCAAGGAGCAGCTGAGGAATCTTTTCCTCAACTTTAGTAGTACCTCTTATTTTGAGGGTTAATCTTTAGTTCATGAATGTGATTGTGGTTTAGAAGGGGTTTTTTTCCTTATTACTGAGAGAGAAACAGACAAGACCCATGATTATTATTGTATCATTAGAGAATTACATCAAATTCCTTTTGTTTCAAAGAAAGCACCTAAACCTTTAAGAACAAGCATTTTGCTGTGCAGAATAAATAAATATCCCCCAAGCACAGTAGTGTGATTTTTCAAGAAGTGAGATATTAGTTACCATTAAAAACTGTGATTGATTTTTCATTAGACACAGAATTCTCACATAATTCTGCTAATTCCCTGGCTTTCACTACTAAATTAAGATAACATATAAAATAACAGAAAAACATTTTTTGAACTACAAGCAAAATGCTTTTGAATCTATAACTCTGTAAGCTACATTATTAAAAAAAAAATCTGAGTAAAATTTCAGGTGGGCAAAAAATAACACAGATTATGTCAGGTAAGGAACAACATACAAGATCTCCCTGATATTTTGAAATAACAGTATTTTCTGTAGTCCTTCCAATTACCATCACCCCTCATATAGCATGAAAATGTGTATGTATTCTGCAAGGTAATGTCATTTGATTGTTGACCACTGCAAACAGCACTCAGAAGAGACTGAAAAACATTTTTCATAGTATAGATTCCAATTGACTGCTCTTTTTTTTTTTAAAAAAAAAAAGGGGCAACATGGTGATCAACAAAGATCACTTTTTTTTTCAGAGCAAACTCCTCTCAACCCAATAACTAGTCCTTGGAATCACTTATGAAAAAGTACATTTGAAATGACAGGGATAGGAAAGCTTGTTACCTCTCATTTAAATTAGTTCTCCAAGCTCTGATGTTTGATCCAGGGTCTGTTCCAGGTGTGTATCATAAAAAGGCCACAGAAGCAGAAATGGATGCAATCTGTGAAGACTCTGCTTGTTGACAAGTACTTCCAGACCAAGAAACTAATTTGTTTAAAAGTCCGGAACTATGAAACTCAGGACAAGCTTGGAGACAATTTTGTAATCGTGAAAAAAAAGGAATAGCAGGAGTTCTTCTGCTCCTTCAGGCCATGTTTGCCTTAAGCAAGAAGATAGGGGAACAGAAGAAGGTGGCCACTGAGTAGGAAGAGATCTATAAAACCATGCAAAGCTGCCTGAAGACTGCAGAAAACGAGGGTTACATTTGTGTAAAGCACAAAGCACTGCTTCAGACATTTTCCCAGAGCGGCGGGAAGAACACAACACAGCCTTCCTGCAAATTTCCCACCCTGAACAGAGGCGAAGCACTGCCCCTTGGCCCCACCATGATCACATATTCCATCAAGAATTGCCTACTTCTTTCCTCTCAAGCAGGCACCCTCATTGCTCCTTGAGGGCTCAGAAGCGCTGACATTAAGGCACAAACCAAAACAAGGGAAAGGAGGAAAACGCAGTCCCTTGGGGGATGAGGTAGCTCCAAAGACAAGTTAACAAGAAGAAACCTCCACGCTGCAGAGCTGCAAAGTGGCACATTACCCCAGTACAGGCCTTCTTTGGCACCTATGAAAGAGCTCTCCTTTGCAGTCCACCAGAGCCGCTTGTGCACCAAGCACCCAGGATTGCCGTCTCCCACTGTCTTCCCCCCAGCAGCTGGAAACTTCCCCTGGCTGAGGCGTTTCAGCAGCATACCAGGAACACAACCTTTCCCCCACGGAACCAGCCAGCCAGCAGGGAAGGTAGATGAAACCACCAGAAGGTAACTGGAAGACCTCTCTTTCAGCTGTCCAATACAACCATTTACCAGAACACCACCACACAAGCAAAAGCGATGCTGTCTGTTATAATTACATCTGTTGGTTTAGGAATAAAAAAGATATCTCTTAGACATTGATGGTGCATCAGAATCAAAAGAGCATCAAATTGAAAGAACTACAGCATTCTGCTGGGGAAGGTAAGCCAATCAACTAAATGGCTGTGGCATTGTTGCCTTACTCGGAGAGGCCTCTGTTGAACTGTGCTCCCAAAACGCTCTAAAATTTAAGGTGAATAGTTTGGGGATAGTGCAGTTCCAAATACGGCAAGTCCATGTGCACTTCATCTCCTAATGCAGCTAGATGACCTGTCTACTGCTTCAATGTATTGCTGCGTTGCCATCAGTCAGTACTTTCCCCAGGAAGCTATAGAAGAGAAGCAAAAGACACTTTTACGACCAAAAAAAAAGAGGCCCAAATTCTGACCTGCTGATGCAGACGAAGTCTTCGTAAGTCTATTTCTCTTGAACCTGTATGAGATCTCAGCACATTCTGCAGGCTGAATAGAAGCTGTCATTAATAAAAGTGATATGAGGAACAGAACTCACCTACACTGTTCTTGGGAAATTTGTCAATGATTAATGTGCTTCCATGAGGAGGAAGACCATACTATGCCTGTTGGCTGGACGCGCTTAACGCACCCATTATACACATCTATACCTACGGGGGACTCCACACTTACTGTTCCCCAAAACACATCTGTGACTTCTTAGAAATTCATAATTATTGTGATTTGGTATCTGGGAAAAACTGAAGGAAGCATATGGGGTATTTTTTATATTTTCAGTTATGTCATGCAATAAGTCTTTCCAACTGTAATTGTTGTTGTCACATGATATTTGTATGGTATCACACTATTCTCATGATTAATAAGCTATTTAAAAAAATGTAGCGATTTATTATTTTTGATTTGCTTTAATAAAAAGTGATGCACTAAAGCTCTGCAGACAGCTGTACATAATTCCATCACTACAATACTTGGGATATACAAATATGTATAAAATCATGCTATACATCGTTAACATACCATTTTTACATCTTTATTTTATTTAATAGACTCAGAAAAAGTAAGATTGACTAAATACACTTATCCTCAAAGAACAATTCAGATAGATATTTTATGTTACCAAAAACCAGGATTTTTTTTCCGACCTCCACATTTTGAGGTTTTGTTTTTAACTGGATGAGTTTTTTCCAGAAATCCCTCATAAATTATGTATCTGGAAGTAAGACAAGAGATTTAATCAAATTCTACAGATAATTAATCTGACTTGTACCTACACACCTATAGCTTTCAATCTATCAAAACGTTTGTCTTACTTTATATGCAGAACACTATTGTTCATTAGAGCTTAAATATATATATATACACACACATATAAATACAATACATACATATAAATACAATACACACATACACTTAGGTGTGCATAATGTGTACCTATGTTAGAACCTCCAATTCTCAGTGACAAATGATTTGTGGGCAGATTCCAATACAAGGCTAAACTCTCATTCCCTCTAAGGTATCTGTGAGGTACCCAAAATCAACAGAACAAGGTCTGACACAGGAAAACTACAGATAGTATGTTTCATAAACAAGTGATATTTTGAAATTTCAAGACTATTTTACTAAAAGATATGTAAATATATAAAAGGAAAATACAGCGGTTGTTTATTGCTATGCATCAGTTGTGATCTTTTATAGTTCAGGCTACAGTAATAATTTATAAGTTAATTAGTTATAAATTTTACATGGTTGCTACTATTGGTATTCATACTTTAAAATGTGGGTTATCTTGTAATTTATATAATCACAGAAAATATTCACATGGTTCTGTAACTGAATAAATACTACTTATTAAAACAGGAAAGGCTGTAATTTATTTTTCACCATCAACTTGTAATTCCTTTCTCTCTCAGAGTTTCAGTAAAATAGTTCACTATGCTTATTTCTTCAGAATGAAAATGTGATAATTAAACAGAAGTTATTCTTACACTGTGTGAAAACTCCCATGGATCCCTAAATGGGAAGTGGAAAGACCGCGGCAGAGAGAAGAAGAAAACAGAATATACAGACATTTGCAGCCCACCAAACAAAGTAAGGTAACATAATGTGAAGCCGTAGAAAATAGTTTAGTTTCACTTTAGTTTCACTGAAGACATTAGCCCTTCTGTAATATCTTTCCACAGCTCTAGGATAAAGTCTGAGAGAATTCTGCTGATCATGATCCTTTCTTAATCCAGCTCCAAAAATCATGTACTAATGTACATGTGGGAGTTATCTTTTCAGAAGTGTTAAAACAGCTTTATATATAAACATAAACTGGTATTTGAAAATATTCTAAATCTATGAACTACATAGATATCTCTGAGTTGTTAATGAAAAATATCTTCCACTTCATCTTACTTAAGGACATCAGAGTCCAATCTGGACATCAGTCTCCAATCTGAAGAATGGAGCATTGATAAAATAAACATACAGTACTTTCTTTCTTCTGAGGCACATACCAAAAATCTCCATTTAACTGTAAAATATACCATACCCAGACCACCCTTTGGTTCTCCTAGCCTCTGGTTGCACCACAGCACCTGCACACTCCATTCTTCAGCCATAAACTGATACACCTTCGCCAAAATTAGAGCCCTCACTGCACACTCCCTGCTTTCTGGTCCTGGTGTGTCTATGTAAGAGACTCATCCTCTTTTGTCAGACAAGCAGTTGCATGCCACAATTCCTTATAGGAGGCACATGTAATCAGAGCTGACATGCTGAGATGTCATATGTTAACCTGCTCCTCCAAAACAGGTAGCGAAACCTAAACCCTATACCTCCCCATTTAATTTCCTTATGGAGTGTAGTTCAGAAGATATTTATTCTACAGTTCTCAAAAGACAAACTAAGAGTCACCCAGCCTGGAAAAAAAATCTCCAGGTAAGCGAACCAAACTCAACTTGCTCACTGATGCATTTGGCACATAGTCAATGTCTGCTCAACGAGTGAAGACGCTGCTTCAGTCACAGTGAAATTTATTCTTTTGTAGAGGACAAATGAAGACCATAGAAGATTTAAAGCTTTGAAAGAGCTTAAGTGAGGCTGCATGATGCATAATGCTTGTATAGGCAACCTCCAGAGACACAAAGTTTACTTTGAAAAATGTCAATGTCACTCCCAATGACTGCAGAAACTGAAGAAATCCCTAAAAGTTCTTTCGTTGTAATTCATCTGACTCACCCTGCAGTAAGTTGTCAGTGCTGCTTCTCCATTTTTCAGATGCACTGGACTTTTCAGAGACCACTTTCAAAGCTCTGGAGACTCCATATTTAGCTACCAAAATCCATATTATGAAACTGACTCTATAGTGCTGATATGGTCACCCCCACTATGAACCATGAACTCAGTAATGAGCAGGGAAACCAATAATGTAAATTCTGTAAAAGCTGGACCGAACGAAATACTGAGAAAATGCAAGAAACTTCCTTAAAAAAGCAAGCCAAAAATCAGAAAGATTAGGGATAACATGAAATTTCTCACCTACTGAACATCCATGCCAGACTGACATGTACATATATGTTGCTAGCATAGAGAAGAATGTTACAGTGAAAATCCTTCCATTTACAACCTTGGGAACAGTATGGAAGTATGAAGAGAGCACATTAAAAAATCCTAAAGAAGGACAAAGGAAGTTGAAAGACTTCTAAGGAATCCTTGTATGCACAATAGTTCATTTACCAGAATCTAGCAAACCTTGTCTAGTCATCTTTTCTTTTTCCTCTTGAAAAATGTAGAGACAGAAACTAACCTGAGGCAATAACCATGAAAAACTAGCTGTGTAGGTAGCCTGGACAAAAGAAACAAAATAAATACTGCCCTGGTTCTGGTTTTCAGATTCCACCTCATGAACTAGCACAAGCTTTGAAGGAAGGTGATTTTACTGTTTATCTCCTTAATCACTTTTCAATTGCTGCCACATCTTTGGGATTACATACATTAAAAAAAACCCAAAACACAAAACAACCCAAAACACAAAACAACCCAAACCAACACATTGGGATTACATACATATACCTATACCTATATCTATACATAAACAGATATACATATACACACTCAGGTATATATCAAAACATATATATATATATACAAAAATCATCTGACAGAATATGACTGTTATACTGGAAATCTGTACTTTTCCTAAACCTGACGTTATTTGTATTATTTGGTTCAGCACTCAGAATTGGCCTCTTGAACTCAGCGAAATAAAACAGAAGCAACAATTTCTGCAGAAATCCCAGCTCCACTTGCAGCTGAAAGGACAATATTTACAGAACCACCTCTAATAACAACCCCACTCTTAAGTCAGTGGGCTTTTGCTCAATCACTTTCTCTTTTCAGCAGTCAGCATGACCTTTGGTCACAAGAGGAACCAGATCAATAGTATCAACCTGAACTAATCCTTGATGAAGCAATTATTTCTTTTCTGTCCTTTGCTAAGCCAAGAAAGCAAGAATTGCCCCAACTCTCAAATTATGAGCCTGGAATAATACACAATTTAAACAGCAATCTGATTTTTTTAGAGACAAGCAAGCTCAGTTTCCTTTGTCTACTGATCTAAGGATTTCTGTAAACAGAAACTGTGTTTACTCAGGTTTTCCAGCAATAATGTTTTATAGGCCAAATCATCTCTAAATGCAACACTGCTATAACCTTCATAGTTTGTATATTTAAAAACCCAAGTGTATGTATGGTAACAGGAATCCGAGTTTTCTGATTTTAAGCCTAATCCACATTTATTATTTGGTTGTCCTATTGATACACAGAGCAAAAACGTGTCAAATTTTTATTCAAGTAAAATGTCCAAAAGTTAGTAAAATAGAATGATTATTTTTTTTCTTAATTTTTAACTTGGAAAGCACATAAAGTAACATTAAACAATAAATAAATAATAATAAAAAAAGTAGAACTCAGAGTAAAAAGTATGAGACCTTAAAAAGTCATCTACTCCATCCTCTTATCCTGTACGGGTCTAACTGATATCCAAAAATCGTTAATTGGAATTCTTTGACTTCCTTAAGAAACCTTGAAGGTGTGAAAAATAAAAGTTCCTGACAACTTTCTTTGCAGATCTGTCCACTTTCCATTTTTTCTCCATTTGAAGCAGCAAAGAAATAAAGAAACTTAATTTGCTAGACTGTCAAGATGTGGGAAACTTAGAAAGGATCTTCCTTTTTTTTTTATGTTACCACATCTCCCGGTAATACTGCAGCATCCCACTTGTGTGGTGTGTAACATCAGCATTGGTGTATCTGCTGCGTACTCACCACGGTGACATGAATATCTGAATCCAAGTGGAAATATTGTCTATAGTTCCATTTCTGTTGCTGGTGTGCTACTGCATTCAACATTCCACCGCTACTGTAGGCAGACATTTTAACCCCAACAATGCTACCTTTCAGACAGGGTAATTAAATTTGATCAGCAAAGGTTAGGACTGTGAAGCATAAAGAAATGATAAGAACAAATCAAAGGAAGAAAGAACATGAGAATTTGGACCTTCTTGATATCTAGTTTGTTATGGAAAGCAGCAGAGAGCAGACTGTTCTACGGATTTGGGGATTCCTGAGATGTTGTGTTTTGAGAGCTCATTCTAATGACATCAATGAGTTAACCTAAACAGATGAAACAAACTAATAAAATCTATGCATTTTTCCCCTAGAAAGAACAGCAGTTAGGGAAAAGGCAAACTCTGCATGAACTTTTTAAGAAGCCTGCCAAAATTCTGCTCATTTTAATTCCTCAGCTATTTAATAATTCAGGCAGTGCATTGCAGTCAAAATGCCCATTTGCCATTTCTGCATTTGTGTAAAGCATTAGTCAGTGTTTTTTGATCATGTTGCCTGCCTTTGGAACTGTCATTGCCCTTTCTCATTTCATTATTTGAGGAGCAAAAACAGTGATAATGATTTCACGCCTTGAAAAGAAACATGCAATTCTACCTACATATTTTGTCAAAGTGTGAGAATATCCATTTTAAATTTCATTCACATACCTTTCTAAAAGGATTTATCCTCACACTCCACTGAGGTTAAACTACTTCTAAATAGCTCTGCTAGTTCTATTATTTTATTGTTTCTATTGGAATGGTGTGTGTCCCCTGCTTCTTTGAGGATATCACTTTCAATAAATGGGTATCTCAATGTTCTAAGGTCATCATTATAGAATATTAGAACACATTGCTTTTCGCACACGTAACTGCACATTTTGAAATGAAACACGTAGGAGTTTGAACTTATGGTGGTTTTATGGTATATATTGGAGGATAAACAGGAAGATGATGCCATATGTTATATCCCTACCAATACTGAGGATGCTTGTCAAGAGTCTTCATTTATATACAAGCCTTGATAGTGCCTTCCCCTTAGCTTGTGGACAAAGTGGTTCATGCAAGAGATGTGCTCCCAGGGCTTCTTGGAATATGCCTCAAAGTATACAAAAACTCAGTGGATCTGACATTGTTTCTTCTATTTTCTCTCAAGAGTTAAAAAGAGATGAGATCCGGTGACTACATTATACAGAGACAGCACACTTATTTAACTGGCAATGTTAGAAGTCTGAAGATCTTGTAAAAGTTGTTACTAAACCCACTGAAATTACAGTAGTGCGATGCCCTGCCCAGAAAGTTCAGAAACTGTTTGCAAGGGGCAGTAATAGAGTCTTGAGAATAAGTCTTAGGAGGAGCAATTGAGGGAGCTGGGGTGGTTTAGTCTGAAGAAAAGGAAGCTGAGGGGACACCTTATCACTCTCTACAACTACCTGAAAGGAGATTGTAGAGAGGTGGGTGTTGGTTTGTTCTCACAAGTCGCAACTGTTAGGGCTAGAGGAAATGGCATCAAGTTGCGCCAGGGGACATTTAGGTTGGACATTAGGAAAAACTTCTCTACTGAAAGGGTTATCAAAGACTGGAACGGGCTGCCCTAGGAAGTGGTTGAATTACCATCCCTGGATGTATTTAAAAGCCTTCTAGATGTGGTGCTTAAGGATATGGTGTAGTGGTGGTTCTGGTAGAGTCAGATAATGGTTGGACTTGATCTTAAAGGTCTTTACCAACCACAGTGATTCTGTGATTCTGTGAATGCTTCCTCCTCACTGGGGGTAATGGGGTGGGAATCAAAGAGATTTAAGCAAACAAATGTCTACTGAATTAAAAAGACAAATAGAACAGGACAAGATCTCAGGGATACCTGAGTAATTAAGATTACCACTCTCCCAAAATAATGGTATCAAAAGTCTGGGTCAAAGTTTCTTTTATATCTGTGGGTGGCTATTGATAAAAGTTACTGCTGTTCTGCTTCTCTGCATAAACCCCTCACCTCATTCTCTCTGCTGGCTTCATAGAGTATAACTGCTGGGGAGATCAAACCGGGTCATGATGGGTACACAGGCAAAACTTAGCAGCTTCCCTTGCTCCCTAATGAGTACGAGGCTACTGCACAGATGCTGGTCCATACATGAGAAGACAGTCTATCCAGAGAGAAAAATGCAGTAACTTATCCAAGCTGGCTTGGGCTGAAAGTAGACAAAATGCAAGCTACATTCATGCCTCAGAAGCCATGTAGTAGCATTACAATAGTAGCAAGCTTGTCCTAATGGCAATGAGTACTCTAAAGAGAAATGCAAACAAAAAAAAGTGTATTCTTTGAACACTTGGACACAGAAGAATAACTACGATAGAGGCAAGCAATCAAATATTGTTCATAAAACTACTGAATGTATAGTTTATGCTATACATAATCCATCAGCTAACTTTAATGGCATTAAGGATACTGTGGGGAAAATACTGAAGAGACTGAATATTGCTTTAGAGATGTCAACACTAAGATTGTACGTTCAGGTAATAAGAGATCACTTTTAGAGTATTTCCAAGAGAAAGAATTAAAATTATAATGGCAAATATAAGCACGACAATCTTTCATTTTAAGCACATGGCTTCATGAGTTCTATTCTGTTCTTATTATCATAATAAAAATTATTTTTCCAGTCTCAAAATAAAGACTGGATATAATGTTACCAGTAGGTAACAGATAGATGAACAATGGTCAATTCATTGTACATAAATTCATTGAGAGAACCTTTAAGTCTTCCCTGGAGTCAGGATAATTCTGAGTGATAGACTGATTTATTGCAGTTTGCCTACAAGTCTGCGTTCAGCAATTGTGCGATAGATTTCACTCTTAAAATCTGGGTTCCCCAAGGAATGATACTGGTTTTAAACTCTGAACATTCTGGGCTACAGAAGAAGAAAGGTTTAAATAGAATCCAAAAAAAACCCAACCTGAAACTACAAGTAAAAATACTCCACCTTCATTTTGGACTGTGGCAATTTATAAATACCAAGTTATGGAGTATATTTTTTGTGCTATTAAATTTGATAATATCTTGCTTGGAAGCAGCAAAGGAAATGGTTTCATTTAATTTAATTATTTGCTAGCAGGATGTTTGGAATATCTTCAGAAGGCATATGAACGAATTATTGGAAAATGGAACAGCCTTCCTGATTTCATGTCTGATGATCTGTTAATAATTACATTAAAAAGAAAGTGATTCACAATGAGCTTTTAAGGAAAACAGGATTATTGCAATGAGATAATTTTATCTTTCACATAATACAGGTCACAGCTTTTTGTTATGTGGTTCTTGCATTATTGTGATTCAACAGGCATATGTAAATTAGAAAGAGACTAAATATTGCCTTAAACATGTCAACACTAAGCACTGCTCAACAGTGCAGATTGTACCTTCTCTCTTCTTGCACTGAGCTGCAAAATCGTCTTATAAAGCTACATTCAGACAAGATCCTTGCATGAAGATGGTATCATTCTCTTACTCAACACAGAGAAATATATGCTTCCTACTTCTCTTTACTCTTTCCAAACCACAGATCCTGCAGTCATACAAAATTTTAACATGGAAGGTGGATAGCTATGTAAACATGAAGTCACTTTCTCAAACACAAAACACCTATAATCAAATTGTTTGTTTCCTGCTAGAGGTTTCTCTGCCTTTTTGCTTATGGAAAACTTGCCAACAGTATTTCATCAGAGAAATAAGTTTTTTAGGGATAGATTATAGTTAAAAATGAGTAAGATGACTACTGGATGAACCTTCCAAACCAAAAAGTGGAACACACTGCAAAATTTACAGAGTCCTTTAGAGTGGATGTATTGCGTACCACCAGCATAGACTGAGAAACAAACCTAAACCATAATACAGATGACTAGCACAGCACATTTTTTATCCAGGGGGGATGACCTTCTGAAACAGATGTAAGGCGAGGCTGCCAAAGTCCATTCCTCAGAGATCATTGGTTGGTCCCAAATTGCCTTTATTAATATGCATCGCTAACCTGCCAGAAACAAAGGTATCAGATAATTTCACGAGGTCCATTCTGTCATCAGACAGATGATGCTTCTAGTGAGGCTCCATAGGGTTGTTGAGCAGGCCAAAGGTTATTCATACATTTCACTACTGACTTGAAAGTTAAACTGGTGCTGGTAAAATACAAAGGGTATTTGAGGAAACATAAGGAGAAAAGTCAGCCATGCTGAATTCTGGAGCCTGTAGCCCAGGCAAACAAAGTGGAGGACTGACTCCTGAAAAGTAATTACTAAGTAGGATTCAGGAATAGTAACACAAAAGCAATGATCTTAACTGCTTCTAGAAACGAAGGCTACCATGGCCTTTGGATATGTGGCAATGGAATTAGAGACAATGTTAACAGAGCTAATGGAACATTGTGATACTTGCAGACAAAAAGGAAAAATGTACAGAAAAGAATCAAGGAAAAATAGAATATATAAGCTATCAGGACAGTTTATCAAAAAGAAGACTGAGATGGCTTTCATATTGTCCATAAATCTGCTTCAAGAAAAAAAAAAAAAATTACTACCAAAGAGCTCTTTAATCTGAGAAAGACATAGTAAGGAGCAATACCTGAAAGCTGAATTTGAAAAAGAAGCAAATTGGAAATACAGAACAAAGTTGGTTTGGCTTTTTTTTTTTTTTTAAATATGAGGGTGACATAGGAAACCAGTGAAAAAGAGTGAACTGTGCATTTTATGACTTCACAATAAGTGTTACGTGTTACTGATGAAGTAAAAATAAATAATAATGTATCATATGTTCATTTATTAATACGATACCTCAATGACAAGATGGAAAGATGGCAAGAGTACCAAAGAGCATGAAATGTATGCATATCTTGTGTGGTATTTTAAATGACTATATTGGTGGCTTTAGTAATTCAGTGGCAAAAAAAAATCATGCTGGACAAGAGCAGCTGGCTGACAAGACAGAGGAACACAGCTTTAATTGAAGTGCCTGGTCCCAGGAAAAAGCATCAGTGATTTTGCCATAGTTGACATAACTCGTGGTTAATGAGGGAGGTACCTTTAAGTAGCCAGACTGCCTGATTCCCACAACTGGAAGCAAATGCATTTGTGTCTAGTGTTTAAATAGAAGGGAATATAAATGCAGTAGATGAATGTGGAAGTAGTCCAAAATGTAAGGAGCACTTGGATGACTGCATCTACTCTGCTAAGTAAAAAATACCCGGGAGGAAAGCTAGGAGCACATTCCCTGATTTTCCATGTGACATAATTATTACTTAGCTCCCAGGCTGTGTTTTGAAGCATTTAGCTCACTTTGAGGCCTAACCAGGGAGTGGTTCAGAGAGAGGAATTTTCCAAGGAGCACCCTCCATAGACAGTGTGAAAAGGCTGTGCCTGGGTTGGCTGCTTCTGCCTTATACAGTCTTTCAGCTTTATCCCCAAAGGTTTTTCATCTTCAAATACCACTGCATGCATTCCTACTATATTCTGGAGCTTGTAAGACACATCCTTTGTCTTGTGTTATAAAAATACTGTGCTGTAGGGCTGCAACACAGCCCTCATATTACTTCAGAGGCTTTGAAGTAATTAGGCTCACTGTGGACCTGGGCCAAATGTTATGCTGGGCAATATTACAGGAAACAGGAAGGCCTGAGTGGTTTTGAGGCAAGATACTCCATTCCTTGAAGATCAGCAAGCATTCCCTCAGATGGACACTTTTTTTTAGTGCACATACATCCTCTGAGTCACCATTACTCACAACTAAAAGAAAAAAAAAAAAAATTAGGTGGGGAAAATTTGAAACAGGTGAAGAGATCCTTTCATAGACAGTGATAGGGAAAAAAAGACAACAAATATTCAGGTGCAAAATACATTACTCATACTCATAAGATCCTGAACGTAAGTCCGGCTAACTAAAATCTTTGCTTTACTATTAAAGCCTGTAGAGTGATGAAAAACAAGATGAACTATGATAAAAAAATGGGCAGCTAAGAATGCTCTGGCTCTAGAGGTTTAAAAAATAGATATATATAAAAAATCCTGATAGATTTGCTTCTATGAATGATAAAAGAACTGTCTAGGGACTGAGGATTCCTTTTCCAAGACTGCAGATGGTCAATGAAGGAACTATGGAGCTTGCTCAAGCTTTTCAAAAATAAGTATAGATGGCAAAATCTTTTCCTGTCTCCAGGAAAATCCTGAAGTATGACAGATGTCTATCCTGAACGTGTTCTGATTCACCCCATATATCTTTTCTATCTTTACAGTCTAGAGGGCAACTTCCAGCATACAAATTGGCTGAGGTCTTTTCTGATTATGCAACAGGAAACTGCTGCCTTAGCTACACACATCCTGCATTCTGAGGGAGCAAGAGAGATGTACACAGCAAGCTCCCTGGCACAGTCACTTGAAGCATAAAATACAAGCCTAACAGGAAATGTAACACCTTTCGCCTGTTTAAGTTCAGCAATCTTTCAGTATTTAGGAAACAAGACTTCAATATTGCTTCAATACGCAGAATTTTTGACTTGAAGCCAATTTGGATGTTAAAGGTCTCACAGTATTTGCTCCATTCTACAAGCGCTGGTTTGTATAACGTGCACATTGTACAACGGTCACATAGATATTGTTTGGTTTCTGATCTTTGTTAAACTGTAAAATTTTGCCTGACTGATGAAGCACACCTGCTTTTATATCAATTCAAAAATATTGCGATTGAGAACTCTCTCTCTAGATTTCCATCAGCAGTAATGAAACTGCAACGATGGAAATAAAAGGAACAGAAACTAGAAGAGTGATATCTGGATTGTTATAAAACATTTTAAAACTCAGCCACTCAGTGAAAAACAGATTGTGATGCATAAAATCACGCTCACAAGAGGAAAAGGCTCACTTAGAGACAGAGAACAATGAAAGAAAAGAAAAAAGGACAGAGCAAAGACAGAGTGATAACACTCTTCACTATTCATTCCATGACAAGCTATCAATAATAGAATAAAATCTGACAAAATTCATTAAATAGAATAAGATAAGGTATAGGTTGACATGTGAAAAAGCATTTTGACTAATGGAATGCCACATATTAAATTTCATACTAAAGAGCATCTGTCTCAGCCACCGATGGTGATTTTTTTGAAAGGGAATTGCACTTTATATTTCTAGCCTTCATGAAGATCATGCAGCAGCCAATATATTGTCAAAATTAAAGAGCAATTCTCTGCATGGCTTACTTCCCAGGACCTTTTTTCTACTATTATTATCATCACCGACCACACAGAAGCTGTAAACAGTTTGCACACATGCAGTATTTGCCCTGCAGGAACCTGCTTTTAACTGATTCAGGAATGATGTCAACAGTAGTTCACTGCTGATACTGGACTGCAAAATGTTGCTGGTTCCAAGTCCATAGAAACTCCTCAAAGTACTGGGAAATGAAAGGGTAAAGGGGTGGAGAATGGAAATTAGAGACTCAGGCAAATATTAAAATTATGGATTAAGAGTTATACTGGAGTTTCTGGATCACCTCTATTATCTGATGGACTTAAAACAATATAAAGCAAAAATATGGCTGGAATATTTTTATAAATAACTGTCAAAGTTAGCAAGGGCATAGTCATATTCTCTCATAAAATATGAATGGGAAAGCTAAAGCTTATGATGATGATTATCATTCAAAACTAATTAACTAGGTAACTCACGCAGACATAACTCTTTTAAAGATGACAGCAAAAAGTTATTTGAAATTTTGTACTACTTGTATAGGTATCCTTCTGAAAGAAATTAAAAAAAAAAATAATTGTCTTATAAGGCCTTATATGTGAAAACTGATTAAAAAATAGCCATACTAAATGTCAAGAGAAGTTGCAGAAAACACGGATGTTCCTCATTGAATTTTGCAGTCTTCAGTGACCACCAAACACATTAATAAAATCTAGACTGCTAGTTGTTTAATTGCACTTGGTTTTTTGAAACATTTTTCTGTATTTGGAACTCTGTGATCTGACTTGTTTGCTTGTCCTGCTTGTTCATCTGACCTTTCTGCTTTACCTTGTCTTTTTGATGGCAAGCTATGTTTGCAAGATGCCTGACAAGTTGAAAATCAATCTAGTTAATACCTTCAGTTCATCCATAACATGAAGTGTTAAACAGTAAAGGAGGAAATTCTATTGCATGGCTTCATGATTGGGCTAAACAAATTTAAGTCCATACTATTAACAAAAGTGATGCTCCTGACTTCCTCATTGCTGCCCTTGGCTGAACAGTCTGACCTTCCTTGTGCTTACACTATGGCTCACTCCACTGCTCCACAATCACAACAGCGAACCTTTTGTTCTAGAAAGCAACTCCACAATAAAAGATAAAACAACTCCTTACCCCCCCAGACTGTATTTCCCAGTTCCCACATGTGGCTCACCAGGCATCAAGAGGGAGGGATGGGAATGCTGGTTGGTGGTGAAGAGTAATGAGTGGAACCTGTTCTCAGAGTAGGAACACATGCAGATTAAACTAAATCAGTTGTGCAGCTGCACTGTTAGAGACAATGTTGAATATTATATTCCAACTTTTTTTCTTCTTTTAGTCCGGAACCTCTTGATCCAAAAATAGATTAAAAAAACCAAACCAAACCAAACCAGACAAAATGTTTGTTTTTTCTGGATGTTCATTATATATATTAAAAAAATCGTATTAAATTAAATTGCATTGGACTTGTTGGCTTGTAACTTCAGAAAAAAAATATCAAACCATTCTTATCTGCCTAAATAGGCTAGAAACTAAACACAAGACATCCAGGTTCTAAAAAATTATTACAGCCTACAATGCTTTGGTGGGTTTTCCTATTACTTTTCTTAGCATATTTGACTTCTCCTTAACATTTTTGTTTCTGATTTAAATTTGTTTCTGTAAATTTTGAAACTACAGTAGTATTAAATTACTATGTGACAATCAAAAGTGAAACTGTCATACTTTATATCAATGTGTATTAAAAAGCAAAAAGTCAGCAAGAAATTCCATATTAATCTTATTTCCTATTTCTAATGGTATTTAACGAAGGAAAAGACTGTAAATTAGTATCTTGTCTACAGGGAGAGTATGCAAACAGAAAAACAACTTTTTATTTTTTCTCAGTCCTTGCATTGTTTGCATCATCACAAAAAAGGCTTTTTTTTGGTGAGCAATTTCAACAAAGAGGTTTCCAGTCATTCACCCTACCAATAGAATAAAACTAATAATGTGATTAGAACTTCAGGCAGCGCTTTCATTGAGCCCATGGCTGATGGGGAGAAATCTGAACCTTTAGGCAAATATTTAGCCAGTCTTACAAATTTTAATGGTTGAAGAATCTTAAAAAAGAAAAAAAATCTTGCAGTGTTTAAATCAAAAGTGACTATTTAATGTGTGAGTTGGCTCTGAAGACATTAAAGCAGCAAAAAGGAGACTACAATTTTTGCTGTAAGGTTTTCTTTCCTTGTACAACTTTCAGTTTAAGTTAATCCAAACAACAGGAATTCCAAATTTGTATCAAGTAGGTATCTAGGAGAATATTTTTAAATTTGAATACTCATTGTGGCATAGTATGCTCTGGATTACATTTCAAAACCACTTATCTTGGGTTACTTTGATCCTGAATTCTGAAAAGAAGTGCTGTAAGGAAAATCCAATTGTGGGACAAAAGATTTGGATCTGCATATTCTTAGAAACTTACTAAAGTGAAACAATTTCATTATTTCAGTGCTTTTTTCTGACCTTCCCTGTAGAGGTGCTAGAAAAAGACCCCTCTTAAGCTTCCCCCCAACATAAAGGGGGAAAATAAGGATAAAAGGAGGCAAATGGAGAAGCCCTAATGAGAGAAAGTGGTGGTGGGAAGGACAGTCCCAGGAATTGCAGCACAGCTCTTCCTTAGTACTCCTTTATCCAGTTTATGTATGCAGCACAGCTCACCATTTCCAGGTACCCAGGTGGCTCCTAGCCTTAGCAGGTGACCTCTAGGAAAGTCAAATAAGCAGTATCAGCTGCAAACCAAGAACTCACTGAGACACAAGTCCTCAAGACTTCCAGGAAGTATATCAAGTACATATGATTACATTCTGAGAGGAGAATGATTACAGATAAACAAGAAGATGTATTTTCCATCTTGTTCTGAAAAAATGTTTGCCCATGGTCGCAAGTCAAGAAATCATTGACTTAAATGGCTTTTTGATATGGATTTTTAAAAATAAATCTGCATCAGAATTCTTCTAGTGCTGCTTCTGGTATTTTATCTTGGGACTGCTTTTCCTCTCTACAAGCTACTTCAGTCTGATAGGTCATGCACAAGGGATGAATAAGAAATGCACGATGGCTACATCTTTGAAGGGAAAAACAAAACAAAACAAAAAACGCTTACAGAAAAAAAGATTTCTAGCCCAACAGAACTGTTCACATTTTAATAGCTGTAAATGGTTATTTGTCCTTAAGCATTACAAAACAAATTGCATTTGAGTGTAAAGTTGCTTCATAAATAGGAAGCGCAAGTGTGGGCGCCCAGTGAACCGCTAATCAAGGTAACTCACGTGTAAAGTACTTCTTATGATGCATTAGATGTGTCAGCATATTTCCAGGCTAAGAATAGAGTGGAATAAGGCATTTGTTGTTTTTTTTTTCTTCCTGAAAATAGATTGGAATTCATATTGCACATTACTCATGCAACTAGAAAATTGCAATCTTACATGTTTTCAGTTTTACGGCTTTTCTTTGACAAACTGACTGAAATCAATGATGGTGACACATTATGAAAATCATTGCACATAACAAATTCATAACTTCTAGAGGAGAAGCAGCACTAATTGCTCAAAGGCCATCTTAAACATTTATGCTTTACAGTGAAGTATGAAAAGAGCACAGCCTCTAGTTACAAAAAAGACAATGGTACGGCCACCAAAGTTGTGACTACAGTTCAGGCAGGTAATTCACAAAGACCTCAAAAAGCTCAGGTATTCTAGTAATGTTATCTGCAGCAGCACAATGATCAGTATGGGCTGACCTCCCAAGATGTACTCACATTTCCATGTAGAATGTGAGTTCATTCACTGAGTGCCTTCCTACCACAACTGTACTCCAGGCACGCACCTTAGGTAAGCCCACAGCTGCTGGAGCCTGCAGTGGTGCTACACACCAAGAAGTTTCCAAGTTTTTTGTAAAGACTGGGAAAAAAACATACTTGAAAATGTAAGAGTATTTGAACAACCTCTGGAGACTTACTGATGAATTCAGAGAACTGCCCAAGCCAGATGATAGTTATTTTACTCCCCTTTCAACGGATTCAATTGCATTAAAAGAATTTGAAAGCAGTGAGGTTGGCTGGGTTTTTTTGCTTGTTTGTTTTTGATGTGTTTTGTTGTTTTTGTTGTTTATGTTCCATTGTTAGCAATTGCTGTAGAAGTCACTGCAATATTCTTCAGTTGGAAGAAGAAGAAATTGTCCTCTTACTTTACAACCGCCAAATCTTCAAGTTCTATATTTAACACATCTTATTTATTGAGTTATTTTATACATTTGCAAATACTTTGTGTTCAGCTAGAAATGCCAGTGTATATGGCCAATATATCTTGTGCAAACAGTAGCAAAAAAAGGTCATAGCTCTGAAAAACCTAGCAGCTCTTGCAGATGAGTATACGGAGAAGTTCTGAGACACTGTAGAATGAAAGGCAACTATCAAACCTGAGAAACCTGCAGAAGCATAGTAACATGCAGAGGGGTGCCTGGCAGGTAGGAGTAAGGGACTTCTGGGTTTGCCAAGACAGCTTCAAGGTGGGTATCTGCTGATACCGAGAGGATGCAGGAAAGTGGCTGCAGATTTGTGAAACAGCAGAAATACCACATTATATGGAGAATAAGTAGCCTGAAGATGGTGGAACTGAACATCAGATTTTCCTGCAACAGCAGGACAGTATTCTACAGCAGAAGACTTCGGGAAGACTGTGTCCTCACTCTGAGATATGTTTCAACTTCCCTCTTTCCTGGCTATCTTCTCTTGTTAGAGCTCAGCAGAATAGCCAGATGGACAACAACAGACTTCCAGTCCAGGAGGTATGGCAAACGTTACATGTGCAGAGCTATAGAAAAACACCTACTGGTTTCCTAAAGTTCTGTAGACAGAACTTCTATTCTGTGCAGCAGAATAGAAGAAGCATTTCAGGATTGTAAGATGTCGAGTAATTGGTACCAGATTTAGAGCCAGGGGAGGTTGCCAAAGTAATTGAAATTAGTAACAAAACTCATCGCAGACAAGAAAAAGGAAGAGGACTTGCCCATTAAAGGTTTTCCTTTAAGATGTGTTTCACATGAGTAGCTTGAGGACTCTAGACTGGTTATGGTAATAGCAGCAAAGTGCTGCTGAAAGCTGAGGTCTTCATATACACATTTGTAACTTCAGTGAATGTTCAATGGTTAACCCTGCATCATCCTTCAGAAAGAAAAGTAAGGGAAGAGGTGGAAGAAACTGGAAGTTTCACATTCTCTCTTTGGGAGAAAGGTGGTAAGAGAAACCAACAATGGGATTCTACACTGTGGACAATAAGGCTGGTGGTTGCTTGAACCCATAAGCAACAGCGATTAAAATTTGCCTGTGTTAGTGAGGTAAAAGAGACATTTAAACAGAGGTTTTTAATATGTAGGCTTACAGAACCTATAAACTAACATACAGATAGATATTCTGAGCCAGTTCTGTCTGCCTGAGACTCTGATATTCTGATAAAGAGCACAAACAATTCAACCTTTTATTACCTGGGTAATACATAGTTTGCAACCCTATTGAAAAAGGTCAACCCATCGACTGTTTTCCCTTCCAGGGATGCCACTATTCTTCTGTTCTTTTAATATTCTGAACAGCTAAAATCAAGCCTGGAGACAGGTGGTAATTTTCCTGCCAGGTGGCCACATTACACAGCATTTTCCCAGATCCTGCCCCGCCTCCCAAAGGCAAATGCAATCTGGAAGTATACAACTGCCAAGAATATCTTCCTTTCTTTTCTCTTTGTGTCCATACTGTTTCCTTTTTTTCCTCACTTTCAGATAGGAACCAAAATAACACAAGAGTGACGCACGTTTGGGCAATGAAATTTTTACAACCTCTTCTTAACTTCTGAAGAATGTGCACACTGAATCTATTTATCCAGGATTTTATATAGCATTTCTGTATGTAGTGGAACATTAGCCAAACGCCTGTGTATGCCATTAGAGACACTGCTTTCTCCCCGTTCTATAGTGTTGCTTTTTGTAGTTCTAATTCATAGCAGTATAGACTATAGAATACTGGTTTAGAACTGTTTTATTTGAAAGCCAGTGCAAACCTTCAGATGCAAAATGGAAGCATTAAGAACTAATGGATTCTCTCTTCCTCTACATCCAGTGCTTCTCAAGAGTGTTTAAACTTCCTTTTTTAAAAAAAACTAACTGAGATCAAATAGAACATATGATTGTCTTCATATGCTTCATCTTACACCCACAGGCACTGGTTAATAAGAGAGATCTTCTTAGTTTTAAACATTCCCAGAAGCCCAAGTTCACTTCATGTAAAGGCTATGTTCCCTACTAAACACAATGGAAACAATATGGGTGCCATTTTTTCTTGCAAAAATTAGAAGAAAATATTTACAACGTGGATTTTATGATCATAAGAACAGTAGCTGAGCTAACAGTCCAAACTTCTTTTTGCAAACTCAATTTTTAATCCAACTCTTTACCCCTTATCATAAAAAAGTAAATATATGTTCTTGTTCAAACATTTTATTTTATTTTAATGAGGAGAATAAAGCCTGAAGAAAAATGTAGTCAAGCTATGTGGAGGTGGAAAGTACAACATCCATCTGGAATAGACACATTCAACTCAGAAGAGTTGCTCTAGATTTGCACTAGTGTCCAGAGTATTCAGAGAGGTAAAGGAAAAAAACCAAATGTGAAATGTTTTGATCACATGGGAAACGGCAAGCTTACAAAACAGTAATAGCTGCAACAAAACCTGATGAATGTCCTGGGTTACCCAGAGCTAAATGAAGCAATCAAACAAGAATATTAGAAAACGTAATTATTTCTTTGATTCAGCTTTTAACAGAGTGTAATGGCAAAGGAACCTTTATGTACAGTCATTTTTTAATATTTTTTTTTTTAACCCTGCTGGGTAATACTATTAAAAATGGGGATACCAGAAACATAAGTTCAGAAACCAGCAGCTAATGTCATAAGTAAATTACTATTAGGTTTAGATGATATTTACATTGTGGTTTGGAAGAAGCATAGGAACGAAGCAGAATGGATAATAGCAACTCTGCTCCCCACCCTGCAAACTTCATGGACAATAATACATAGTTTTAAAACCTACTGGAGATGATCTGTGAAATTACAAACCAGTAAATCTTACTGTGGCACCTTGAAAACTGATTTAATTAAAATAACATAGCAATAGAGAACTTAGTCCATTATTTCCTAAAAAAGAATAATAATTCCTCCCAAAAAGTTCATGTGATATTGACCTCTTGCTACTGCTTGGCCTTTTAGAGGGTTGTGAAATTGGAGAAAAATTTCCACAGTTCTCAAAAGACTGCAGATAGTGTCCTTAACCAGAAAACAATACAGAAACTGAAGAGACACAGATTAAGAGAAAATAATTCCAATACCTCCACTGATTAAAAACTATGGTAAGAAAAAAAAATGGTATGCTTACTGTCAACAAACTGAAAAACTAAATTCTAACAGACTTCAAAATTTCCCAGTAGGATCTTCAAGAAATCAAAAACCATTTAAAAAATAAATGGGAGATAGGGGAGCAGAGTCCACTTTCAACAATGATTCTGACATTCTGAAGACAGTGTCACGAAAAGCACTTAGGCTGAAGTCACAATATTAAAGTGTATTATCTGGTACCGTTTGATATATTTCTTAATCTGTTAAAGGTCTAAAGAATTAAACATGTGACAAAGTAATTTGGTTTAGCATGTTTAGTGAGAATCTTTAAACAGACCTACACAAACTTGGTGAAAAAGCAAGATGATGGCCATATGCAAATTTCAGAAGTTCAACAAAATTTCCACTGGAATACAAAAATAAGTACAGTTGCTTATGCACATCAGGAGAATCTAAACTTACAGCATGAAATCTAGGAAGAGATCCATGAATCCCTGTATACAGTTTGTTGATGAATACAATTGTTCCATGAGAGAGCCTATATGTTTATGAGCTTGAATCTGACATGAAGATTTAAAGCTCAATTTCTCTTTAAAAGATAACTTTACAAGATTCTCTTTATAAAATTACCCTGCCTAAATTTCCAGAATCATGTCTGAATAATAATTGCAATGAGCAGTGACAACAAGGCTCCAGGGCATATGCACTATGATTATATAAGCATAGATTGACTAGAACTAAAAAAAAAAAAGATGGCATCATTTCTGTGGACAGTATAAAAATACTTACTTAAATAACACTTGATAGTCTTGTAGTTGGTTGATGAATAAGAAACATACATTTAAGCAAGTTTGTAAGTGAGAACCAAATGGTTTTCCTAAATTTTTTAAGAGAAGATGCTTGGATGAGTCTGTTTCTTCCAAAAGGTACTGGCGATTCTTCAAGCAGCTTGAAAAGATGTAATATTCAATTCTCAAATTATCTAGCTTGGGTAAGGTTTTTTTTGTATCATTCAAGATAATTGTTTCACAAGCAGCAACAAGGACAGATTAAACTTGATCTTCTGTGTCTTTGATACCAGGCTTTACCTTATCAATGTTGCTAGAACTACAGACAATATTAATGCTTTCTGTTTCCCACTAAGGAAATAGAAGACAATGCAAAAATGAGGAATATTTAATTGAAACTTAGATTCTAAAGGTAACTCTAGCAAGCAGGATGATAACCAATTATAGGTTTAATTAGGAATGTAAAGCTGCTAATTAAAAGGTAAAAACCCTGGTGGTTTTAATAGGTTTGGCTATTTCCAATTCATATTTTGAGAGGTACTTTATATAAGGTTTTTTTTTCCTTAAATTTTCTTGAATTCAGCTAATTTTACATAATTCAATATTTACTCTCATGTTTTAAAATACTTTTAAAAACATAAATCAAGAAAACAAGTTATGATTCCTACACTAGCACTTAACTAACTCTAGTTGTTAAAGGCTGTATATTAAAGTCAAGAATAAAAAAAATATCAACTGAAAGTGATAAATTTGCACGTGCAACATTGATTTGCTATTCCATTGTGTATTAATTATTATCATGATGACAACATCAGATCAGAGAATACAGAAGTGCAATATATTTACCCTGGGTTGGAGCTCTAAGACACAAGTATTTCATTGTCTGTCCTTTGTCAAAGCACAGACCTTGTAAAACTAAGCACTGCTGATCATGCAGGTGAAGCTCTAAACATGGTAAATATCACAGAATCACAGAATGGCAGGGGTTGGAAGGGACCTCTGGAGATCATTGAGCCAACCCCTCTGCCAAAGCAGGTTCACGTAGATTAGGCTGCACAGGAACACATCAAAGTGGGTGTCCAGAAGGAAGGAGAGATAACATATCCTTACTTAACTACTGATTCTGTATCTTTGCAAACTCAGAGATCTGTTCATACAGCTCTATAGCAAGAACCTCATCTAGTTGTGCTTAAAGACAAATCAGTGGCCAGAGAACCATTAGGGAACCAGTGGAATACTTGCTTCTGGTTAGCAAATACAACACTAAGAATATACACTGAACATTCTCTCTGACAGTCCCCATGATTTCTAAGTTTCTCCTGTCCTGTTAGAAACTGCACCACATTATCAGAACCCCTGGTAGAGGACTTCTGTGATTTCTCAGTTGCCAACTTTCAGGATCCTATTTTAAACTAGGTAAGTAGAGGAGATCTTTATTCAGCATCAGTGGAATTGGTGTCAGCAGTTGGGTAGCTTTCCCCCTCATGAATAAATTTAGCTGTACATGATACTCCTCTAGGAACAACAGAAAAACTTGCAGTCCCTCTCACGCTAGAGGAATCAGAGCAGACACTTATATTCCTCTACTTTGCAAGCAGACAACCAGCTAGACTGTTTCAGGAAACCACCAAAATTTTCTCTTTCTTTCCTCATCTTTCTCCAGCCTCACAGGATAGAAGACAGCAACACAAATACAAAGAAAGCAATAGTTCAAAGAGGCTGCATTTCATTCTCTTATCCTCATTTCCTGTAGATGGAATGTCTGTGCTTCTTCCTTTCTCTATAGCACACAGTATTGCGAAGTAGACATGGACCCTGATACAGCTCTTCCTCATCAGGCCAGAAGCATACAGTTGGTGAAGCATCCTGATAGCAGCAGAGGCAAACTTGGAGAGGTGTGAAGACAGAACTGATGCAGGACTAATGGAAAATTAATGTTGTACCATACTTCTATTAATTCTGTGTTTCAGAATTTCATTGGTTAGAGTAGGAACTTAGAAAGAAAATACTCAATAAAATGTCTTATTATTTTTCCGTGAAACCCTAGAACTGGCACTGGCCAGATAAAATAGGCAAGTAAGGTACAGCATTCTACCTGCCTATTCAGAATTAATGAATTGATTTGAAGTCAGGAGAGAATTATACCTCTAAACAAAACTAGTAAGGACTCAGTGGTTTTCTGTCCTCTCTTGTAGCATAGGTTGTAGTCTACTTCCAGGAATACATAGCATTATTTATATTCCTTTAAAAATAAATTGGGTTTTTTTAAACAACTGGAAAATGTCTCAGGTCCATAAGTTGTTCAGCAGCCCTGAAAATTACAATGTTTACTTATTGCAGTTATTGATTTCCTGGTGATTTAATTTACTCTTAAAAGAAATTGAGAAACCTTCTTTGCTGTAGTAAAAACTGTCAGCCTAATGAAGTGATTCTTTTGCTTCTACTTTCAAGTACAAATGATCTCTCAATTCAAACTGAAGGGATCTACAAAACAAAGCAGTTTTTCATTGTTATTTCTTTTCATTAGAAAGTTGCAATGCTAGCAATCCTAAGCTACAAACTTTGGGAGCATAGGAGAAGACATTCTTAGGGGTGATCCTCACAGGAGAATTTGCTTCTTCTGTTGTTTCAGAAAAGACCGGAACTTCTAATTTTATTTTCTCTTTAGGTGATACGTCTTCCTTGAGGAAGTCGGCATCTTGAAAAGCTTATGGTCCAGATTATAGTTTTCATTTAGGTGAGTTATCTTTAAAATAATTTTATGTCTGTTTTTATACTGAATTTTATTTTAATTGACAAATATGTGTTCATGAATGGCTAGTCATTCACTTTATAAAACCCACACACAATGGAGGCCAGATAAAAATGCATAGTATAATTCACAGATGTAACAGTGCTCATCACTGTTGTGAATGTATTTAAGGACTTCTTTTTTCTATAGCTCTCGAAAATATGATTCTGATATTCTTAATCTTAAAAGAATTTTACAACCATGCATTACATTTTTTAAGACTTCCTGACACTGGTAGATACTTTTCTGTTTTACGGATATGAACAGAAGAAACCAAGTTAAAGGCTCTATTTATTAAAGGCCAAAGGACTTAGAAAGGTATTAAAAGATGAAACCATGAAGACCTGAAAGACAAAACCTTTTCTTTCTAAAAATTCTGTTTAGCCAATTCTAAGTCTGCAGGTGCCTCTATCCATCAGACACCTTCTTGTATGAATGAAAAGGTGTACTTAACAAAGCATGCAAAAACTGTCCTACTAAGAGTTCAGATTTTCTTGCATCTAAAAATAATGAGGAAACAAATAAACAGTTACTCTGTTTAAAATAAAAGCGCTATGAGCACAATGTCCTGACCAGACCCTTCTTGGAACTACAATAACTCTTGATTATCTCAGTTCAGAAGGGCAGGATGTGGAGATCTGGGAGAAAAGACAAGTGTCATTAATTACAAGAGATGGAACAAGAAGTCTTGGCCAGCAGGTTTTCAGCTGGGATAGAGAGGTTTTAGGATCCAGCACCTGTGATAATCTGTGTATTCTATGCAATGATCTCTTAATATAAAATAAATGCTTTCACTACAGACAAGACCTATGGGCCCAGACAGGCAGCTCTGAATTTAAGAGCTACCTTGAAGTTACCAAATCTATTTGGTACCATTTGATCTTCCAGTGTAAACTATTATTTTTAATGAAAAATTTGTGTGAAACAAACACATGAAGCTATTATGAATCAGATACTCAACCTGTCTTGATAAGATAACATGATCTACAAAAATAAGCATAACTTCAGATGTTACAATTATTGTGGCTAATCACTGTTCAAAATAAAATGTATAACCAGTCCTTGAGCACAGATTAGAGTGCAAGTTTCACACTTTACATTATATTACTAAATCATTAACCTACGAAGAGATGGCTCTGCTTGCTTTTCTTGCAAAGTGGAACACTTTAAGGTCAAAAATACCTCACAGGTATACACGATCTGGTAGCAAAAATGTTGTTGCGTGTAATGAGATGTGTAGGTTTAAACTTTTTTATGAAAAAATTGAACTAACAGTCCCATACTTCAAATCAGTACACCCACAGTACAAGCTAGGGGATACAGGATGATCTTGGAAGTAACATCCACCACTGCATTTTATGTTCAGTCTGATCTTGTACACTTGTTCTGAGGAGGTCTGCCAGATCTTAATCTCTTAAGAAATGCTGCTGGAGAGAAGTGTCTAGCTGATAATCATATTAGCACTCTATGATGTGATAGAGGCTGAGCTATTTGACCTTCTTAAACCAAAGGCACTTGTGGGTGTCTACGCAAACAGCACCTAAAGCACCTGAAAAGACTGAGCATTTCCCAGGTTAGAAAACTGAGCAGAGAAGTTCATAAGTTGAACTTCAGTTTCAGATGCCTGACTTCCACTTAAGTCTTGCTTAGGCACTCCAGTGCACTACAGATTTCAATGGGGCTGTTCTTGTGACTAACGCAAGGTACTTGGTGAGGTCTTAAGGCTTCATGTGCTATTATCTCCATATAGTGGTTTTATAAAAGTCTCTCCCTTACCTTTTTAAGTTCCCTATGTAAGCAGATGTATACTCATATCTCTCAAATGCTTGCACAATTTCTTAACAAAACTATCTCACAAATAAACTGGATGACTTAGTTCCTTTAGTGAGTAAATAAACAAAATCTCTCACACCTTGAGTGAGAAGAAGACAAGCAACCCTCATTAAACTGAAATCAGAGAACAAACTCAAAAATGGCTTAATTCATACCAGTTATATAACTCTCAAAAACTAGGAAAGAAAGACAGTGCTACTTATGCCCTATTTATGCACTAATGGTTAGGTTACTCTCCACATTGAAATAAGACGTAGGGAAAGAATCTCATCTCTGCATCACCCTGAAGCCACTCTTATCCTCCAGGAGTCTCTTATCAATAAACTACAGGGAAATAACCATTACTTTGCTTGATTTCATGAGTGGTGCCTGAACACTTTTCATTCTAGCACTTACTTCATTTTGTATTTAAAAATGGACAAATTCAAGGTTCAGTTTTAATTTAATTTTTACCTAAGAGATTATTCTTTGTCTTCAAAATGATGTCCCTCTCATGAATTTGGCTAGCAAGATAAAACAAATTAGCATTAGAACTATACAAATAATCTACTGATTAGAGTGTATGATGTCTGTAGAAGGAATATAGGACACTTCCCCTAACTAAACCACATATTTCAGATCAAGTTCCTCAATAGACAAAGTATTGATGTGTTGTGATAGCCACTCCTTAGCTCTATGCATTTAACTGAAAGTAAAATCTCTGAAACTCTATAAATCAAGATTAATAAAACTGCTGTGAAAAAGAGAGCACTACTGTTATAACAAAGTGGGAACTGCAGCAAACATCTATCCACATCTGACATCAAGAAATTATTTGAACCTGTGAACTTTACAATAAGGAAAAAAAATCAATTAAAGGTAATTATCTTTCAAGATTAGGTTGTTAAATTCTAATCATAGGCTCATAATCAGAGACTATATAGTTGAGTAAAGTTATTCATGTGCATGTCTACTACATGAATTTACTCAAGTATTAGTTTATTTCTACCACACATCACATTGATTCATCTCATAATAAAAGCACAGTGAATTTGAAATTCACACAGAGCAGACCACATAATTTAGCCGACCCTTACTTATTTACTGAGACAACTGAAATTGCAAAGATGTCATAGAGCTATTCATTTTGCATTGTAGAAGATACAGTGAAATAACAAAACAGAAACTCAAACTCCTCTAAAAGTTTTAGCATTTAAAATGCACTTGCTGTAGCTGCTTAAAATCTAGCAGTCTAATGGCTGATTAAGGCTTTAGCTTTCTTGGAGGAATCACACACACAAAAAAAAACCCCAGAAATCAACCACAGTACAAAAGAATCAAATTCCAGTACTTCTTTCTTACGTTATCTGTGTTTTTAGAATAGCAACATGTAAATACACCCAGACATCTGCTAATATTTATTTAGTAAAATGCAAAAAAAAAATCCCAGATACTGTTTAGTGGACAGCACAGTTATTACCAATAATTAGAGAGAGATTGTGAAATGCTGTTTCTGCTTTTCAGCAGTTTTACAAGGAAAGCACATGAAGATCACTAGATTGCCAATCACCATCGTTTGAAAACCACAACTATTCTAACAAACAGCACTGCAGAATTTTTGAGGAGCGTACTGAGTCTGGCTGGGATGGAGCTGATCTTCCTCATGGCACCCTGCATGGTGTTCTCTTTTGGATACACGACTAAAGCAGTCTTGATAACATACCAGTGTTTTCTCTATTGTGGAGCAGCACTTGCACAGTGTTGAATTTTCCTATTTTGCCCTCTCTGCCCCTGCAGTGAGTAGGCTGGAGTACATGAGAGTTTGGGAGGGGACACAACTAGGACAGCTGACCCAAACTGACCAAAGGAATATTCCATACCATAAAACATTGTGCTCAGGGAAAGAAGGAGGAAGTGGAGATGTCTGTGGATAAGGCATTTGTCTTCCCAAGTGACTGCTCCACATGCTGAGGCCCAGCTTTCCAGGAAGTGGCTGGACATCTGCGTGCTGATGGGAAGTAGTGAATGAATTCCTTATGTTGCTGTGTTGGTGGGCACTGCTTTGTTACGCTTATTAAACTGTCTCTGAACTCATGAGTTTTCTTGCTTTTGCTTTTCTAATTCTTTCCCTGGTCCTGCCGTGGGGAGTGAGTTAATGTCCGAGTGCCACTAAGCTGCTGGTCAACCCAGCACAAGAGACAATCAAGGAAAGATGCTGTAATTGCAAAATCTGGGATGTAATACCTAATGCAACATGCCTATAAAAGAAACATTCATCAAATAGGAAGGACAGAATATAAGGGAAGGGACTCCCAAGACCTGGCTTGCTAAGCCTGCCTTGGCTTACAAGTATTTTAGTACAATGTTAGCACAACAGGAGACAGACACGTTAAATAATTAAATAATGTGCACTTTGTTAGTCTTTAAAGTAGTTATTATGGGTAACCACAAAGGATGATGGAGTTGCCAAGCCACTCTCCATGATGTTTGAAAAGTCACGGCAGTGAGGTGAAGTCCCTGGTGACTGGAAAATGGGAAACATTGCACCCATTTTTAAAAGGGGTAGAAAATAGGTCCCCGGGAACTACCAACCTGTCAGCTTCACCTTTGTCCCTGGGATGATCATGGAACAGATCCTCCTAAAAGCTATGCTAAGGCACATAGAGGACAGAGAGGTGATTTGAAACAGCCAGCATGGCTTCACCAAGGGCAAGTCCCGCCTGACCAACATAGTGGCCTTTTGTAATGGAGTGACTACATCAGTGGATGAGGAAGGGCTATGAATGTCATCTGTCTGGGCTTCTCTAAGGCCTTTGACACAGTCCCCCACAAAACTCTCCTAACTTGGGAGAGATATGGATCTGATGGGTAGACTCTCTGGTGTATAAGGAACTGGTTGGATGGTTAAATCCAGAGGGTAGTGGTCAATGGCTTAATGCCCAGATGGAGAACGGTGACATGTGGGGTCCCTCAGGGTTCCGAATTGGGACCAGTACTCTTTAATATCTTCATCAATGACATAGTAGCATTGAGTGCACCCTCAGCAAGTTTGCAGATGAAATCAAGCTGAGTGGTGTGGTTGACATGTCTGAGGTACAGGATGCCATCCAGAGGGACCTGGACAAGCTCAGAAAGCGGGCCTGTGTGAACCTCATGAGGTTCAACAAGGCCAAGCACAAGGTCCTGCACTTGGGTCAGGGCAAGCCCCAGTATCAAAATAGGCTGGGGGATGAAGGGATTGAGAGCAGTGATGTGGAGGAGGACTTGGGGTACTGGTGGATGAAAAGTACAAGTTTGGACAATATACTCTTTGAAATGTTTCAGAGAAGAATTTAATCTTGCATCTGCAGAACTTATGTTGGAAGTATATTTTAATGATCCTATTCTCATGGACCTCCTTTTCTGTGGAAGAAGATAGGCAGAATAGTTTTTTTGGAGTCTTTGCCATGATGATTGTTTCATGAATGATTGATTGGGGGTTCTAGTCCCAGAAAACAAGCTTGGAACTGTGGAACGGCATTACCCTTTGGATATGAAATGATTAGCAGTTGATGCAAAACTGTCAGATGTGGAGCAGAGTTGCAGAGCCCCTTTGCTGTAAGCTAGTACCATGACTTCAACATCCTTTCATGTAACTTCTGAAGTCCATGCCTGCTTTCAAGAGTGTCAATCACCCTGTGAGGCCATGCAGCTCCAACTCTTACTTTTTAGTTAGTAACCAGTTTGCAAAAAGTAAGTCCACCAGTGGTGATTGATTGCCTCAGATGCCATTCTTCAAACTATCTTCCTTCAACTAGTAATAGCAGGAGATACCAAGAAAATCTTCCAAGCTTTTGATCTCTGTGGGTTCCTGACCTATGAAAGGGAGAGCAAGTTCATGGAATCCACATTTACATCTAATGCACAACTCAGGGTTGCTATAACTACCTAAACCTTAAGAATTACAACCTCATGCTACACAAGCCTTTGAAGCCCACCAGTGTAGACTTCTAAGCACCTTAACAGGTTTCACCAGAAGTCATCATGTCTGTGCCTTACCTAACTCTGGTGTAAGAGCTGATGAAGACTAATGCCTTGTTTACCACAACATACATGATCTTTAACACTGTTTGGGTGCTTGTCTACATCAGAATAGATGTTGCATAATCTCCGTGCTCCTGGGTCATGAGAATATGCCTTGAGAATGATGGAGCCCATTTCTGGTTTGACTGGCCCTTAGGACATGTAGGCATGAAATCAAAAATGCTTGTCTGAGTGCGAGGGGTTATGTAAGAGACTGGGAGTCAATGTTTCCCATTTTCTCTAAATCATAGGTGTCTGCTGTCCCTTGTAAAAACCTCTGCAAGGACTCAGGGCAGCCTTTCCGTTCCGACAGGAATAGTAAGGACAGTTCCTTTTGAAGCACTACCTCCCACATTCTCCTGATGATCCAGGCACTGAGGATGGTACTCCTGTGCATGACTAAGAAAGGCTATGAACTTTCTGTGTGTCCAGAAGGGCATTTAGTGGGTTGGTAGAGATGTGCTTAAGTGGCGATGACTTCTACACAGAAATTTCAACTATCTTTGATGTCTTTCACAGTAACACTAAAGAGGCTCACAACATTTCTGGGTCATTTTCCCTCCTTGTTCTTCCTCTGGATGAGGAAATTGATGTTATGCTTGCATTCTTTGATGCTCCCTAAGACTCAGCTGCTTCAGCTATTCACTTTCTGAAAGCTCTTGACACACAATCTTTTTTGGACAAGGTGGTTTCTCCCATGATGCTCTTTTTAGATTCCTCCCTCTATATTCATGCGTGGCATTGAATGCTACATCTGAAGTACTCAGGACAGATATTGGTTCTTGACTTAAACAGTTTCCTTAGAAAAATATGTCATTCAGAAGCTGCTTTGCACAGGTCAGGAGAAAGGTGGACATAGAAAGAATATTGCTTGTTTGCTGCCAGTAAGAAAAAGATAGGCCAGGGATGAGGAATAGAAGCATAAGAACTATGAGAATTAGAGTGCAACTAGGTCACGGTTAGGGAAAGAGGGACTGAGGTGACTACGGATGAGGGAAAAGAACCTTTAAAAAAATCTTTCCCTACCTCTCTCCTGAATGAGCTCATAGTTTCTGTTTTGTCTATTTCCCCGTTTTTCAGACCTCAGGAAAATTTATGCATTTGCCCTACACCTTTACCTAAGTTTTTATCTTAAATGGTGTGTGATTATGCCTGCCCCATCTCATACTGAAGCACCAACATATGGTTTATATTCCTTGCTGCAGAAGACCCTTACAGATGGATCTCTTTGGTTCCAGAATCTTCCAAAGATCTTGTACATCAGTATTCCCAATGCAGAGACAAATATTCAGAGTCATTGTGGCCTTCCTACCTCATCATGGCCATTCTGTCCTCCACAGCTCCTTTTTTGTCCATGGTCTCCCTCCAAAAACAACATATGTGCAAGAAAGGCACCTACCTTTAAGAAGTCATCAAGAATTTAAATGGAATGAGTGCCTATAGTTCGACAGAAATAGGTCTCTCTTACTACTAAGACTCCCTGTGTATGTATGTACCTATGTACTTTGGTTTGGACTTCTTGCTAGTTTTCCTGAGTTATTTGGAAAAGTATCAGTTTTCTCTCTCCCACCAAGACTATTTGCCAGATAAAAGCAAAATCAGAAAATAGTCAAAATAAATAGCTAACTGCATAGTATAACTATAAATTTCTGTGTTTTAAGGATGTTTGCCAAATTTAGGTCACGGATATTTGTCTAAAAATGGTAATTAGCAGACTGGAAAGGAGGGCAAATTGATGTGCATTACTTCCTATGCATGACAACACTGTTGACAGAAAGGTTTGAACAAAGAAGGTGGTGAAAGCTCTAAAGCTCACACAAAGCCTAATTAAGACACATCACTTCTATCACCAATAGTCATCATTTCAATATCACAGCAAGTTGTTGGGGTTTTTTTCATTAAAATCAGTAACATTCTTGCCACAAACATCCAGAAAGCATTTTCTTCAGAAAGCGACTGTCCTGGTTTCAGATGACATAGAGGTAATATTTTTTTCTTCTTAGTAACTAGAATAGTGCTTTGTTTTGGATTCACTATGAGATGAATTCTAGTAACATACTGATGTTTTTAGTTGCTGAGAAATCAAGGACTTTTCAACTTCCCAAGTTTTGCTAGTCTGTAGGAGCACAAGAAGCTGGAGGGGAGCATGGCCCAGACAGCTGACCCAAACTAGCCAAAGGGATATTCCCTCCCTTAGAATGTCATGCTCAGTAGATAAACTGGGAGGGGTGGCTCAGTGCTCAGGCATTGGCCAGCAGGTGGTAAGCAACTCTATTATGCAGCACTTGTCTTTTCCTGAGTGTTATTTTTCTCTGTTATCTTCCTTTTATTTCAATCATTATTATTCTAATATTTTATTTTTATTGTTGTTTATATTTTAGTTTAGTTTAGTTATTAAACTGTTCTTATGTCAACTCACAAGTTTTCTTCTTTTTCAGTTCTCCTCCCCAAACTCCTGGGAGGGCAGAGGAGAAAGCGCGTGGCTGTGGAGTGTTTAATTGCTGACTGGGGTTAAATGACAAGGGTGATCATAAATTCAGCCATCAGGTCCACTTACAATGCTGTCAGATCCATCCACGTGTATGCCATTTTTATGTGCATCTCCAAGTGCAGGAAAAAAATCTATTTTTTTCTTAGTAAATTTGTTTGCAGAGCTCAGACTCCATTTTTATCTCCTGGATAGACACCAACTGGAATTGAAGGAAGACCAGTACATTGAACTGTAATATATTTAATCTGCTTACTTAAAAAGCATGAAAGAGGCTTGGGAGTCCAATGGACCTAAATTTATGCATATATGCAGAGACCTAATAGGTATTAAAAAATGAGTGCACACATAACCAGATGCATAGTAATCTCAGTATAGATTTTAAATTCCCCAAACTCTGGTTCTGTCAGATTTAATCATACAGGTAAATCTGATTATTTTTATATCTTCCATAATAATTTTTTAGTCTTGTAGATTGATAATAAATTCATTTCTGTAATAACCTATTTAGGTATCTATGAATGTAAAAATGCATATATGTATGTGTTGATTAGCTTACGTTAGGAGTACTGACTCTCAGTGAGGTTTGTGTTTGTGAATCACTCAAGTGCTCTGGAAAAATCCCAAATATATTCCACAATGAGATAAAGATGAAATGCATCAATGATCCTTCCAAGTCAAACAACAGAACTTTGGTTTTGTGATCTCGTCTGTGCTTCCCCCATTCCATCTGCCCAATAAATCACAGAGTATACAGCATGGAACACAGTTGGCTTATTTTAAGGATAAAGATCTACTGAAACCTTGTTTAGATTAAGAGACAGCAGTTCCAGGGAGAGTAAATCTGTCACACTTTATATTTAGATGCTATGTCATCCTTCTCACAGACCAAAACCTCAAGTTAAATTCTCTCAATTTAAAGTACATCCAACCTGACGCCAAACATTTTTTACCACGCTTCCTTTAACTACTGTAAAATTCCATGCCTTCTCAGAACTCTGCAGGTGATGATTTTATTAGTGCTATTTGTTTTCTTTTCCTGATCTTTTTCTAGAGTGCACAAATAGCCTCAGTTTTACCTCCTGGTAATATAGGCTCTCTGTGTACATCAGCTGTTGAGGATCCATGCTGTTCAACAGAGCTATCTTAGGTTTAGATTTCACCTACTGGGATAGAAACTCTGGAATAAAATATATGATTATTGGCCATTTCATAAAAAGAATTTAGATAATCTTAGAAAATCACAGGATCATCTAGGTTGGAAAAGACCTTTAAGACCATCAAGGACAACCATTAACATATTATTAACAAGTCTACCACCAAACCATGCCCCTGTGGCCCTGTCTACATGCCTTTTAAATACTTCCAGGGATGTATTTAAACCCCTTGCCTGGGTAGCCTGTTCCACTGCTTGATAATGCTTTTGGTGAAGAAATTTTTCCTAATGTTCAATCTGAACCTCCCCTGGTGCAACTTGAGGTCATTTCCTCTTGTCCTAGGACTTGTTACTTGGGAGAAGAGACCAATAAGCACCTCACTACAACCTTCCTTCAGGTAGTTGTAGAGAGCAATAAGGTCTCCCCTGAGCCTCCTTTTCTCCAGGCTAAACAACCCTAGTTATCTCAGCCACTCCTCACAAGCCTTGTACTCCAGACCCTTCACCAGTTTCATTGCCCTTCTTTGGGCATGCTCCAGCACCTCAATATGCTTCTTGTAGTGAGGGGCCCAAAACTAGAACACAGTTCTTGAGGTGTGGCCTCACCAGTGCCCAGTACAGGGGGATGATCACTTCCATAGCCCTGCTGGATATGCTATTTCTGATACAAGTCAGGATGCTGCTGACCTTCTTGACCATCTTGAAGCTATGGTTTGTTTTTCACAAGATGTACCTATTTAAATAAGTAGTGCTGTACTGCATTTGACATTCAAACATCACCCTCCCTAGCAAAGCAGTGGAAGAAACTAATAAAACAGGCCAGAAAAAATGATTCCAAATATAACCCTAAAGCAAAATCTCTCTTGAGCAGAGCCTGTTGTGATTTGTAAATATCTTTACGTGAAGGAGATTTTTTAAAATATAAGCAAAAGATAGGCTATCTTTCAGACCCCTCAAAATTGAAAGGCTATTGCTACATTTTATAGCAAATTTGATAGACAACTGTATTCTGCCATTCTGGATCTCTGGGATGCAATTCCACATAGTAAGACAAGTCAATCTAGTAGCTGCTCCTTACTGTCAAAATTTCCATTTCTCCTCTATCTCCCTGCCTGTCCAGTCCCAACTATGCACTCCTTCCAATTCCCTTATGTATCATTCTGACTAGCACCAGAGGTAAGCACCAGATAGTTCAGTTCATTATTCTGGAAAAAAACCCCAACCAAACAACACAGCAAAAAAGAACTAATATTTTGTCAGGGTAGTAAATTGGATTGCTTACAGAAATACCCGATACAACGCCAGAGTAAGAGCAAGGAAGGTGTCAGCACCGTGCAGCCAAGCAAAAGGTGGAGGCAGAGCAACACTTCCATTTTCCTGTGATAGTCAGAATAATTTTGTTTGCTCAGGCATAAAATGGCTACTATATGGTCTGATAACACTGGGATACAGCAAGCTGTTGAGTCTATTAGAAAGGGCTTGCATGTGTCATAAATTCCTTATTTTTTTTGCTCAAGCAACAAACAGTGAAAATGAAGATTTGCATGCCCCATAACCTGCATCCATGACAACATGAAATGCATGAATCTGAATAATCTGTATTAATGATAATAATAGACAACACTAAAATATGTTCAGATACATATTACTAATTTAAACCTCTTGGATGATGGATAAGCTTTCAGTGGTGTGAAGGCTCTTCTGGACCCAGTAAGTTGTTTTCTTTGCACTGGATTTAAGACAAACTTTCATAAAGCAAAGATTATAATAGCTATAGATGAGTCTCTTTCAGAATTTTTTACTGCAGCTGACCACCAAATAATTAGCAGCTCAATACAAAAATATGTAGATGCTGTATTCTATACGTTTGAAATAGGTGGCTGTACTGGCTAATCACATCTTTGATGTGATGGAAGAAGTCCAAAGGAAAGGACTCAGTGACTCCAGGAAGTACCTACAATGCATTTTAACAAGAATTTGTGAGCTGAATAAATGACAGTATAGAAATATGCATCCTGAAATCTCAGCGCAACGTGTCACGTCTTCAGATCTGACATTATTATAATCAGTGCTAACAACACTGATTTTAATCTGCTTATTCAGATCGAGAATGTGACAAAGACCCAGAGTTCTCTTCTTCCTCTGAAATGAGGAAGAGTCAAGTCTGACCAAGTCTCTTAATTTCTCACACCTGGTATGGTGGTACAGAACCTTCTCTGATAGGAAACCAGAGACTGCACAACTACATCATTTTATTGGATGTAATGTCAGAAGGTTCCCCAGACTGGAACTAGAGAAGAAGGATATGGAGACAATAAGAAAAGGAGTTCCATTTCATAGCCCCACTTCATCTGAGTGTTTGCCTGAAGCATGGATTGTCCAGGTAGAGTGGTATCAAGCAATGATGTAAGCAATGATCAAAGGTTTTGCAGCTGAGAACAGTCTCCAACAAGGGAAAAATGTTCTTAGAAGAGAAATAAAATTTGCTGTGTCTAGGACAAAGGAAAAAGAATGACCAGATGGCATAGCAATTGTTTCAAGAATGGGCTTTTTGCCTTTTATGTGCGGAATTTGTTAACTTGTGATGTTAATAGGAAGATGCTCTTTCACCAGTGATTTGCAGTGTGCTCTCATTCTGTGGGCTGGACCATAGCTGTCCTTGTGAGGATCCAGCACCCAGGAGTCATCAGTGTAGGTAAAACCTACATTGTTGTTTGAAGTTTCTTGAGAATCCCACAGAGACTCCTAGGATCAGTAGAGCATAGCAGTAGCAACTCCCATTGCTATAGAAGCTATAGCAGTTGCATCTAAAGCAGCCTGAAAAGAAATCTAGGAGAAGACAAATTGACTGTCACACCAAAATGAACTTTCATTTATCTCTGTGCTTTAATGGCACCTTATGAATAATACACTCTATTTCGGGCCAGTTTAGCATAGTCCATTTCAGTACTGCTCCTGGATTATTTGAAATGATCACCTGAAGGTGTGATGTTAAACATTCATTCACAACACAGAGGTACATGCTTCATTTTCTGTGGAAACAGCTTGTCTTTTGAGACCTGTTAACTTGCAACCAATAGAAAAACCTATACTTTCTGAATCTTTCAGAAAGACAAGGACTGTGACTTACACTGGTCACAGGAAACCTTGTTCTACATCATTACATGAATACTAAACATAAATTCTGTCTTGCTACGACTTTGTGTTGCCCCACATGACAGATTCTGATCCAGACAAGGCCCTTTTGGTGCTACCAATAAACAAACAAATAATTGGGTGTATTTCTCTGATGGTAGCCAAGTCAGTCTTTCCTATCACTCCCTCCATAGCACTGTTTACAAGCACCATGCAAACACAGCGTATGTATGGAATGAATTCTCTTTCTGTTACCTAACACATTCAGGGCAGAATAAAATTTTGTGGCCCTGTTAGAAAGTATTTGTACCAGATACTGTGGAAGACTCAGAGCCATTAAAATCTATACTTTTTTTTTTTCAGTCTGCTTTAAAAAATTCCATTATGAATCATATTTTCAGATGCAATAGTGAATCTACTACACCTTGACTTGAATTTTACTGCCTGATGATTTCAACCATTACAAATGGTTGCAGCAGGACTGGCTTAAATGAGTAGTGTTCCATGCGTGGCCCCAGGCCTTGTTTTCACAGATTACTGTTCAGCCCTGTGTACAAAAGCAAAGCCTAGTCCACAACTAGGGTTTTTTTGGTAATATAGTCTGTGAATGTTTGAGAGCCAAATAAAGAAGCCTTAGTTAAAATGAATAAATAATTCCTTTTATGTGACACGCTGTCTTCAAAGCACAGCTTCCATTAACTCAGTGCTCAATTAAGTAAACCAGGCTCTGTGTGCCTAAGCTGAGAAGCATTTATGTTATGAGATTACATCTCAAAAAAAAAAAACCCAAAACCCAACATAAAATTCCCTGGTAATTGATGCTCTTGTTTGATTCAGATACTAGAACTGGTACAAAATTTTCTGTGAATGAGGCAGGGATTTGCTAGCAGAACTGGAGAAGAGGTATTAAACAGAAGCGTGCTTTGAAAAACATTCTTCTCCTTTCTTCCTCTCACCCTTTATAATTTATTTTCGTAAAATATATAGAGAGAGTTTTATATAAGGTTCAGGATAGAGCTAATTTTCCATTGCATGTTCTATTTCTGTGGCAGGGAACATGCAGGTTTAACTTAATTCTACATCAACATGTATTAATTCAGGCTCTGTACCTTGATTTTTCTGAAAGGAGGGATTTGTAAAAGTAAAGGTTGCCTAACCAGTAACAGCACTGCTCCTACAAAAGCCAGGCTGCTGAGACAGAAAGAAGAGGTGGGCTCAATCTTCTGCAAGGTCTTTCTCCTACATCTACCATTACCCATGAAATTTCCAATACCTCCACTCACAGAAGATAACCAGAAGTGCACAAATTCAAGGGGATCTTCATCTTTGGAATTGAACAGAACATACTCAGTCTACTTCCCATAGGTAAATACTAATTAGAACTAGAAGTTTAGTTGAGTCTTGTGAGAAGTTCTGGATGAGATAGAAAATGAGGCTTATGAAAATGCAATTGTTCAGAAAAAGAGCACCCAAAACTGGAGGAAACAAAGTTAAGAGTCATGTTACATGAAGCAGAGACTGGTTCTCCAGGAGGAGATTTTTCTTCAGTTTGTAATCTGCCTTTGGGTTCATTAGGTTTATAGTCACCTTGGGAACAATGGTAGCAAAAGAAGCAGAAAATATTAGATTGGTATTTATATGTATTTTATACAGCATTTATAAATAATTTATTTAGCTGCAAAAAGGTTGTAAAAATATTGGTTTATTACCTCCATATCCTGTAACTTTAAAACCTTCCTGTAATAATATTTCTTTTTTTTGTTGTTGTTAATTTGTATGTTTTTTCACCAAATTGGAATACATTTGAACCATGACAAATTAAGGAAATTATGCAGAGCAATGTTTTGAAATACATTTAAATATTCTCTTCTTTGTTTTTTTTTTTCTAAATAGAGTTTTCCAATTTTCACTACATTCATATTCAACTTATTCTGTGAAGACTACTAAAAATTCCTACCGTACAAAAAATACATCAAGTGCTGGCACTGATGTAGCTTTATAATCAATGAAGAGAAACAGGCACTTTTAGAGTGTTTCACCTTCTCCTCCAGGAGAGATGAATTCTGCCCTAAAATCATTTATTTCCCGCCATTCACTTGAAGAGTCTAAACAATATCTCATATATAGATATCTACAGATGGTTAGCTGCATTGCAGCAGTGAATTTATTTATTGCCAGCACAACATTCACAACTTGCTTATTACCAGTCTGTGTCTACCTTTACATACTGGAAAGCGTCTACTTTTCCTGCTGGACGACAAAAACTAATTGTGCCTTATATTAACCAATATATGACAAAAATTCAATCAAAATTTTTTCTTTGGATGCCTTAATGACCAAAAGGTAATTCTGCAACAGTATATCCTTCTCCAGTCCATCTAGTAAAGCAAAATGAAGCAGAACATAACATAAAATGCAAACTTACCTGAGTTCTTGTTAGAAAATACTTCACATCATTGTATTACAAATACATTAAAATGGTGTAAATTCTGAATGAGAAAGGATACATTCGTATGGCTCCTGTTCTTGTTCCAATTGCCAGAATTTTCTGAACTGGGTCAAAAGCTAAGGCAGTGGGTAGATAAGGAAAACCATGGCGAACCGTCTGAAACAGAACAAAATGAGCAAAGTTATTGAACTATAACCACAGACAACAGCATGTATGGTTTATGTTATGTGTTTAGGGAGAGAATGTTTATATTACTATATGTGGTATTATTTGCAATACATTTCAAGAAATGTATTTAAATAGATACAGTATTTTTGAATACAGAGATGAATTTCACTCGTGTCAATTTCTATATATGCTCTTTATACAGTAATATTTGAAATGGTTTTGTTTTAACAAAGTAGATTGCAAAGTATATGCCAATATACAATGGGTATACATTGCTTTTATGATATGCTGAAAGATAAACTTCAATATGCAACAGAATCAAACTGCAAATTGGGAAAAAAAAAAAAGATACATAATACTCTTTTCAAACAGTGTCACAAATAACCTCAGCCTCAACAGAACAGCTGCAGCAGAAAGAAATGGAACATGTCCAAGGGAAGAGATCCAATAAACCAATAAACTGAATTGAGTCTATGAGGTAAAAATCCCTAATATCAATTTAAAAGACAAAGATGCCAGAGAATATGTTCTCAAAATGGACAACTGAAACACTCCTTAATCTTTATTTGAAATACTATGCTTTTAATTCTAATTTTTGCAGAGATACCTCAGGGAATAAATGAACTGAACACGATGCAATGCATCCTTGAGTTTGAAGACTGCCTCAAATAATATTTTAAATTCTCTTAACCTGGAGGTTATGACCATATGACCTGCCTGATTTTTTTGTTGTATTTTTAGTACAACAGTAATGTTTTATAACATTGAATATAATATTGCACTCTAGGATTGACTTTTTTTTTTAGTATATTGTTATGACTGGAGCAGAATTACTTTGAACTGAATGAAATTTAACTTTCAAGACTTTTTTTTTCTTCCTTGAAATTACCTTGTTCATGAACTGTGTCTGCTGAAGCATTCAGCAGTCTCTATGGAGCAACTTCAACAAAAGGAATTCCTTAATTGCAAGACCTGTTGAGTAAAAGGCAGCTGATGATTTCTACAGCTGTTATCACTCCAACTCTTCCATTACAGCTGGAAACACTTGAACTGATATTCTGAAGTAGGTTGGGAAAAACCAAACGTATGCTTTTCAGCAAATAACCACTTCCTTAGAAGAAATGTTATTCATTTTAGATCTTAATTATTGCTGATAAGGGATGTCTTTTAACAGAATGTCTTTTAAAAGAATGTCTTAATTATTAGCTTCTAGACTGCAAAAATCCAGAAACATATGCTACTTCAGTAAGCTGTAGAAAAGTAACTCACTTTTTGTCAATGTAGGCATTTATCAAAGATCTCCACATCTCTGTTTCCAGTTCGGTTTCCTTTGTGGTTTTGGTGGGGTTTTATAACTTTTCAGTGTTAGGACTATTCAAATATATTTTATTTTTTTTTATTCTGATGTCTCAGCTGGAACTAGACTTGCATATTATAAAATAGGTTTCACCTGTCATGTCACAAAAACATCAGTAATTAGTAACTGTAGTATTTTCTAGTGTGATGAATGTTTGGCCTAACAGCATTACTAATTTTATATGATATTTGACACTTCTGTATTTGTGTGAATAAATGTTCTTCTTTATCTTAAAAAAAACCATGTATTTCACAAATGATCTTTTATTTATTATTAATAATTTCTAGAAAGTACTCTCTGTAAAGTTTGAATCTCTAGCAATTCCAGTCACAGTAAGTTTTTATGATGTTTAGCTATAACTGGAGCTTTCAGTACTATTTTTTATATCTAAGAACGCAAAGATCAATGTTTTTTAATTTTTTTTTTTAATTTGAGTTCTGTTATTGAGGCAGAACAATGTCTTAGAAGTACAGTGGTGCATATCTTTTCAGGATCACAGTTCAGTAAAAAAATCTTGAACTCTGGGATGGACCAAAAACTCTTCTTACTATTTTTCAGCTGTTTTCCAGATTTCAGTATTTACACCAATTCCAATCAAGAAGTTCTTGTGATTGCAAATTTCTGACATTTGTTGAATAAAAAAAAAAATATATATTGTTGAAGTCTACTGAACATCCAAGTAAATGACAATTTTCAGGCAAAATATTTATATTTATTAGGACTCTAAATAAAGAACAAAACCAGTCTGGCAGGACAGCCAAGCTATACCGTACACAGTTAAAGCAGAAAATATGTCTTTACAATTGAGGTTGTGGCAGAAATTAGAGCAGCCTCAGAAGTGATTCTGAAGATCAAGCCTATTCAACCAGGGATCCGCTGTAACACTTCAGACCCCCAGACTTTTCTCCTTAGCCTTGGTCCACAACCCTTCGATTTCCAAGGGCTGTGTGGAAAACTGATATGAAAAGCTAGCACTTGAAGGAGATTTTTTAATTATGCATTAATTCAATTAAGCTAGTGTGAGCATACATATAAGTATGGTTCCAGGACTGTACTTTGGCTTCCTTAAAACATTTACTAATACAGATGAGGAAGAGGGGAAGGCTACAAAATTAACTTTGTAAAAAAAAAAGTATATTCCTATTTAATCTGAGTTGTGTCTAGTAGGAACAATATAGATCAAAACTATCAATAGTGAGCAGACAGTGCAAAACAAAGTAGTTTAATTTTGGAAAAAATATCTATCTTAATACCAGACAAAAGTAAAAGAAAAAAAAAGTATCCTAAAACATCAAAGAAATATAGGACCTACCTACCCCAAAAACCCTAAGAAAGAAGGTGACAAAAAAATAAAAAGGAGAGAAAAAGCAGACAGTAGATGGAGCCAGGATTGCTTTTTTTTCCCCACATTATCCAGCTTTCTTTTAATGTCTCCTTTTTTGACATGCTATCTCTAGAGGCAGTCTGTGCTCCCTAGGACGTACAGTTTATGTGCAATATGTGATATAATTTATTTGAAACAGAACCATTACAAATGCAGCTACAATTTCAGCATAAATCTTTGTTCAACTTACTTATTCTCGTTTAAATCTTTTTAAGCAACTAGTCTTATGGTGAATCGCACATATATATCATTGAAGTAATCTTTACACAACCAATTTACCTAAATTAATATAGGAAATTGATTATTGGGGCTTCCTAGTATTCAACTAGTGAATATGCTGTACAGAACATAGTAACAATCTCTTTCTCAGATACCATGATATATTTCATTAGCTGAAATAAAAGAAAATTGCACTAATAATAACATGCAGTATCAAGTATAACTGTTGACATTGTATTAGGGACTTTTTCAGTATAACAGGTTTTCTTTTGTTCTACGATTGTTTCTATTCGACTGCAAAGACACCATTTTTCAGTGTAATTTTTATATTCTCTAAATAGCTGCAAAAAATAGAAGACTAAACTCAGTTTTAAACTGTAGCAATTAACTAATAGGGTTCAGAGTCTGTTCCTGCGAATTTGCATGAACTTAAAATGTATAACTTTTCTACTAACGTTTTACAGATAGCCTGTTTTGTGTAACTTCTGACAGCAAAACTGATTTACGAAGGTAAATGATTTTTGAGAAGCTGTCTATTTATACACATTAAACTACGAAGTCCAAGCCTGTGACTCAGGATGTAGAAACTACTTCCAAATTGTGAGAAACATGCCACATGCAGAAAGCTCATTGAAGCAAGTAACTGATTGGTTTACGGAAGAGATGATGAAGTGTTGACTGAAACCTATAGTCTGCTACTCAGCTATGTAGGAAAGTAAAAAATGTCAATGATTACAGCTTTCACCGAAGTCATAGTGGTGAAAAGGGGTGCTTAAGGATGAGCTGCCAAGCACTGTATCACTAGAAGACCATTACATCTCTCATTTATAGTCTTTATGGCTGGAATCTGATTGGTAAGACTTCTCCCTGCTCAGGAAAGATGGAAAGAGGACAAAAAATCAGTAGGCTTCCAATCGAAGAAAATGAAACAGGAGGGATAGTTTTTAATAGTTAAATTTTCATTTTTTCAAAGGAATACTTTTTCTAAAAATTCCAGCTTAGCTAAACTTTCCAAAATTTCAAAGCCATAGATTCCATTTAGCTCTTGACCTACATTAGGAACCAGGGCTTCTGAACATGCTCACAGGATATTCTAAAAGCTACCTATTTTAATTTATTTTTTTTTTGTCTTCCTCTCTTGTATAAAGATACCCATAAATAGTTCTACGCTGTACAAAGCCATCTACAAAAATGGCTCTGCAGCCATAGACTGGGAAGGCTGATTGCTGTCCCCAGCAAGATGGTAAAAAGAGAGAATAAATGAGCTGCAGAAAAAGATCATTCCTGAAGTCAGCAGAGTTTCTACAATGGGAAATCCTGTCTGACTGGTTTTCTCTAATTCTGCAAAGCTGTATGTATGCTTGTAAATGAAGGGGATATGAATACATGTAAGTTTTCCAAAAGCTTTCCCATAAAGTTCCACAGGAATGTTATTAAAGAAAGAAACTTATTATGGGAGTGAAGAAAAGTTTTCTTGTGGAGTGAAAGTTAGATAGTAGAAAACAAAGGATAGGGTTTAATGGCTTTTTACCATGAAGAAAATTCAAAAGCAGGGTACTCCATGTATGAATGCTTCAACCAATTTTATTCATTGCCTTTAATGATCTGTAACATGTAGTGAACACTGAAATTCCCAAGCTCATAGCTGATAGTAAGCTCCTTTGGATACTGAAATTCAGTACTGATGGTTGCCAACTTCTAGAAGACCTCATTAGCTAGAATAAGTGGGCAAGATGGTGATAAATGAGCTTCAGTGTGGATAGACATAAGATATGTAGAAAAAGAAAAAAAGTCCTCTTAACTAGGCTTACACAATGCTGAATTTGGAACTAGCATTTACAACTCGGGCAATTGATTTTTGTGTGCATGGTTGACATGCATCTGAAGTCTTTGGTTTAATGTGCAGCAGCAACCCAAAAAGTCAAGTAATGTTGTACCTCATCAGGAAGGCTATTATAAAGAATGAGAAGGCTAAGACTGGATCTTATCAGTGTTTATAAAGATCTAAAGGGTGAGTGTGAAGAGGATGGGGACAGTCTCATTTCAGTGGTGCCCAGTGACAGGACAAGGGCAATGGTCACAAACTGGAACACAGGAAGTTCTATCTCAACATAAGGAAGAACTTCTTTCCTGTGAGGGTGATGGAGCCTAGACCAGGCTGCCCAGAGAGGTTGTGGAGTCTCCTTCTCTGGAGACTTTCAAAGCCTGTCTGGATGCATTCTTGTGTGTCATGCCCTAGGTGATCCTGCTTTGGCAGGGGGGTTGAACTCGATGATGTCTAGAGGTCCCTTCCAACCCCTACCATTCTATGATTCTATGAATATTCTTTATTGAATATGTAAGATGATTCATCAAAATTTGACCTCTTTTAAGATGCTGGTTTTGCTTGTCAGTGAGGACTCATTTATTGTAAAAGGATTCCTCAACAATACAAAGATTTGATCCCAGTGTTCTAATGTGCTGTTAGAGAGTAAGACATTTTGCAAATATGTGATAATGTTAAATATGGAAAGTGCATAAAATTATGTGTTAAAAACTTGTGATTTTAAATTTCTGAGAGATTCCTGAATTGTCCTGGTATTAAATACTTACTGGGCTTTTTCCACTTCCTTTTTGATATACTAATTTTTTAATGGGATGTTTGAGTCAAATTTCTTCTGGTAATTTCTACACTTACCTTTCATTTGACTTTCCCTTTTATCATTTACAGAATTTCTTGTTGCAGTTTTAGAAGTTACATCTTTAGGGATGGAGCATCTCATCTGTATATAAGATTAAATTATGATTCGGAAACTTATTCTTATAAAATTAAAAAAAAATGTTAAAAAATTATTTTGAAAATAACTTCCCCATGGACAGTTATGACTAGGATCTGCATCATTCTAAAGAAATCTAGAGACATATAGTCAGCATAAATAGATCTTTTGATCTTTAATAATTGTTGCAATTTTAATGAAGTTTTTCTCCTTAAATAGTTTCAAATAACATTTCATAGAAATCATAGAATCATTTAGGTTGTAAAAGACCCTTAAGATCATAAAGTCCAACCGTTAACTTAACACTGCCAAGTCCACCACTAAACCATGTCCCTAAGCACCACATCTACATGTCTTTTAAATACCTCCAGGGATGGTGACTCAACCACTTCCCTGGGCAGCCTGTGCTTAGCAACCCTTTTGGTTAAGAAATATTTCCAATCTAAATCTAAATCTCCCCTGGTGCAACTTGAGGCCATTTCCTCTTGTCCTATCGCTTGGTACTTGGGAAAAGAGACTAACACCCACCTCGATACAACCTCCTTTCAGGTAGTTGTAGAGAGTGATAAAGTCTCTCCACAGCCTTTTTTTCTCCAGATTAAACAACCCCAGTTCCCACAGCCATAAGACTTGTCCTCTAGACCCTTTACCAGCTTCATTGCTCTTCTTTGGACACTCTCTAGCACCTCAAAGTCTTTCTTCTGGTGAGGGGCCCAAAACTGAACACAGTATTTCAAGTTGTTTTTGAAGAGTTACTTAGTAGGATAATATATCATAATTTGAAATTTGCAAGCAAGCTACATAGAATAGTCTCATTTTTTTAACCAGTTTTGTACCTTTGACGTTCTGCATACCTGACATGCTGCAGTCATAGCTGAAGTGCCAGACCCCTCAGCTCTCCAGGGGGGGAGAAGGATCTTGGTGACTTCAATGTCCCCAAAGGGCCATCTATCCCACTGTGATGGCTTATAAGCAATGTAGACGCATTCAAATAGGAAGAATGATAATTACATGTCTTATGGTTATTCCTGTCCATAAATAATGATGCTTTTTCCATCCTCGTTTGTAATTATGAGTGAGGAAACGAGTGACAGAGGTTGGAGTCCTGTTCTGTCTGAACTGGACTTGTTGAGGCAGGAGGACATATGACGTAGTGCATGTTTCTATTCAACGGACTGAGTCTTATGTATGGGTTCTTGTGCCCTGAAGGGGATAGCAACACAGCTGACAGCACCTACAATGGCACTTCCCTGTAGCAGCTGTACCTTATATGCTTCAAAACGTTGTAGCAGTCCCTTGGCATTATGACATTTGACATGTGTGGTGTACTCTGAACATTAAACAGATGGAAGAGATGCATGCACTTTTCACGTTAAATGACTTTGGAAGGATTTTATGAGCTAGTAGGTTTTTGTTAATTAGCACCCAGAATACTTTATAGAGAGACATGCAATCATAGGATCTTTTTAAATCTACACTTCTTGTTTTCATTAGTAACTGATGTGTACCAGTATTAGAGGTTTAAACCTGTGTGGTAGCAGCCTTTTTAGACTTTCTAACACCCTCCCACTGCGTATTTTTCCTTTCTTCCCACTAGGAGAAATTCCTCTCAGGATGACTACCTGTGCTTTTGTACAGTAATGTCAGCAGCAGAATGAAAGTGAAAACCAGGATTATTTGATCTTGGTGGTTTGACCTTGACTGGGCACCAGGTGCCCATCAAGCCACTCTATCACTCCCCACCCTCCTCCTCTCAGCTGGACCAGGGGGAAGAAAATAAGATGAAACTCGTAGATTAAGACAAAGGCAGTTTAATGAAAAGCAAAGCAAGGCCGCATGCGGAAGCAAATGAAAACAAAGATTTATTCTCTACTTCCCATCAGCAGGTGATGTCTGGCCCCTTTTCCAGGAAGCAGGGCTCCAATACGCGTAGTGGTTGCTCCAGAGGACAAGTAGATGCCACCTCCCCACCTCCTTCCTTTTTCTAGCTTTTATTGTTGTCCATACAATCATATGGTATGTAATATCCTTTTGGTCG
>WUAM01000292.1:1846669-1861181 GCA_024336885.1 Actenoides hombroni
AGCATTAGGAATTGAAGTTGAAAGTTCAGATCTATTAGAAGACAGAAGAGGCAGAACCATACTCTACTGCTGAAGAGCTACTCACAAAGGTTCTATGCTGCCAGAAGGCTCCGCCACCCCAAAAGCACAGCAGTACTTCCTCCAGTGTCAGCAAGGACTACCTACTTTACCTTCCCTCTCTAAAGGAAAATACTTTTGGCATTGTGAATGGCATGCTGGGCCTTCCAGTAGCACCAGCCAAGATGTCAGGGCACTTCAGAGGCAGACATCCTGAAGGCTATACTCACCACACTCACAGTCCTGCTCATTGCACTCAGATCTTGAAGCCCAGAGCTCTCATACATTCTTTGTGAGCTTCAATTAGGTGCCCACAGTTTTCTTCCCCCTTCTCGATGATGCTGCAAGACAAAAAGATTTCCAAGGTTCAACAACAAAATGTCTTTGCTTACTATTAGTCAAAGTCACAGAACAGACAAGCTGTTGGGGACAATCAAAAATCCCTATTAGGCTCTTTTTGCCTATCCTGAGCAGGGTAGCACTGTTTTGGAAAACAAACTATCTCAGAAAGGTGCCCAAGTCTGGAGCTGGGCACTCAAAGCTCTGATGAAATGTGTAATAGGATTTCCTATGAACAGGCCAGTCTCTATTCTGGGTAATTCCAGACAGGGAGCTGTTACACAACACAAGGCTGCTGCATCACTTCATCAAGTATGCTGATCTTGTCAGTAACCAGTTTCCAGCCATTTGGTATAGAAACAACAAAATTTCTCCAGTAAGGGATCAACACAGAATAGGCTGACAAGTAAATGGTGTCTTAATCCAGCTTCAGCTGGTATTTAGAGAACCTGAAGGAAAAAAAACCTGTCCAGCTGCTCTTAAAAAACAATTATTTACCACATATGGTAACTTTTGATGCTACTCATCCATCCAAGCACCTAATACATATTCAAATATCAGGAAGAACCATCATTGGTCTACTGCGTATACCACAAATGCAGTTCAGACTTGGGTCTTCAATTGACTGGCAGAGCACTTCCTGTCCCCAGAGGTGGGGATTCCACCACTGTGCAGAGCACAGACCATGGGTCCGACCAACCCTCATCTACCACATTATGCTATTCTTGCTGACAAAGGAAGACACTCCCAAATTGTGAATAAATACAGCATCTTCTTAATCATTTAAGTTTTATTACAGTAAGTATGGGCAGGTCTGATGGCTGCACTGGGCAACTCCATCTGACCCAGGACTTGCATCCTATCACCCTTTGCTGGACTCACCTTCACTCTACCATGTAACTAGACATGCACCCCTAACTTTAACCAAAAAAACCCCAAAAACCTGTTCAGTATTATGTCACCTACTGATTGACATCTGTACTACCTGCGAAGTTAAAAAAAAAAAAAAAGACAATTTGGTTGCCATTTTTTTTAAAACTTTTAATACTTACTGTCATAGACAAAGGAACTCTATTTTGGGGGTGTATTTCATGCTGTCCCTATGATTGACTAAGCCTATAATTATAAATTCAGTGAAATTTTGCACCTCTGTGAGAAATGTTGTCCTCCGAGACCTAAAAACCAAAGTATTTTGTTTTATTTAAACGAAAACAGCTTTTATAATCAATTAAACAATAAAATGTTACTACCTGTCAGTACTGTTTGCTTCAGTGAGTCAACAGTAAGTGAAGACTTGTAAGCAACATTAAAAGCTAATCTCTGAAACCTGTTTTAAACTAGGGTTATGAGATACTAACTTCTTCATTTCTAATTTATGCTTTTAAGACATTTTCTCCTTCACATTCTCCCTCCTCCCATCTCTCTGGGATGCTCCAGCACCCTGCCCCCAGAGTAGAGAGGGCTCCCAAAGTCACCCCGGCACGTTAGCAGGGGTAGAAACTCCCTGAACGCAGCGACGAGCGGGGCAGGGAGGGAAATCCAGCGGGCCAGGCCTCGCAGGCAGGGGAAGAACTGGTTCAAACGCCGCAGCAGCGGGACGACAGGCCGAGCGGAGGGCAATCCCCGCCCAGGAGCTGCCGCCAGCCCCGGGGAGCCGGTGGCCGCCAGAAGCCACCTCCCTCAGCCCACCCCGAGGCCAGCCGGGGCCCTCACCAGGCATCCCGCGCTTTCTTGGTCTCGGGGCAGGCGCAGCAGGGCTTCAGCGGCTTCTTCTCTTCCCGCACCTCCCCCGCTCCCTTGCTGTCGCAGCTGGCGGCGGCAACCGTCGACATGGCGGGCGGCTCCCCGACGGCCACAGCCTGCGCGAGAGAGAGAACGGAGCGGCAACAGCCGTTACCGGACTCCGCTGCCCTCAAGGCCTAGAGGGTTCCGCTGGTTCCGGGTAACCGGCGCCTCGGCGCCTGCGCCCGAGGCATGCTGGGAGATGTAGTTCGGAACGCACACAGACACACACACAGAGACAAACACACACACAAACACACACACGGGCACCTCCCCTCCCGCCTCCTTCGCTCCTGAGTCTCCTCCCCACCGCGGGGCTGCAGCCGCCGGTGCTGGCCGTCACCCCAGCGCCTGGGCGGGACGTTATGACACTAACGGGTTCCCGCTCTGTAACATTGGGTCACCGTGCCCAAAGAGACGTACCCCGGCAACACTCGATACGTAACGAGCCAGGAAGGAACGGGCAGCAGGGAGGGTGCGGGAGGATGAAAAATGGCGCCAGCAGCTGAGGGGACCCTGCCACCCGCCGCGGTCTCGGCGAGAGCTGCCGCTGACAGGATTTCAGTTCAGCCAGAGCCAGGCTCCACGGCTGGAAAGTTGTAGCCAACTACTTAAGGCTCTGTTTTTCCCTACTCAGGCAGTGGGGTCAGTTCTTTAACACAGCTGTGCACAGCAAACTGGGAATCTGACAGAACAGGCGGCTCTGTAGGTACCGCACATAGGAGCGCAGCCACCACCAACGGGTGACATGAAGCGTTGGCTGTTTCATGGCTGGGGGCCAGCCGAGCTGGGCCCTGTGTTGAAAACATAGCTAGCATTGTATTAGGACAAGATGTTACACTTCTAAAACATAGCTTGAATTGAAAATGTTAAACTTCTAACCAGAAGAACTAACACTGAGTATCTTTTAGCAAGAACATCCTGGAACAACTAGGCCTTGAGGAAGACTGTTCAGCTGTGTATTGCCAACTCGGCAGGAGAACTTAAGGCCTATATATCCTTAGATGAACTACCTTCATTGTAATACTAAAATTCATGCCCGTAAATCAAAAAGACCCTTGCCCAGGTGAAGACCCTTCCCCTGAGCTTGCATAGTAATAGAAGCAGGGAGTCAGCAATAGCATAATTGTATGTAAATTACTAACCAATTATCATAACAAGGGTGGGTTTGGGAATTACTAACTCTTAAGTTTTGTGTATAAATACAGCACAGAGAGTCCTGTTTGGTGTGCTTGATTTATGGGAAACCACCTAGCAGCCATGCTTGTGCACCTCTGAAATAAATAAGCAATGTCTCTCCTAAGTGTGTGAAAACTGGATTTATTGCACACAGGGCGATGAATCCACTTTTTTGGACAATACCTATAATAATAAGGGAATAGGTATGGGGAAGGGGGGGGAATAAGGGAAAAAGGTTCAAAGCTGTTTTGCCTTTGTAGCCTGCCCCAAACCAGCCAGCAGCAGGCACTCTTGCCTTCCAGGCCTCTGCCATCTACAAACCAGCTTGGCTGTTTTGCCCTAGTCTGTCATCTTCCTGCGGCAACTACGTGCTATGCTTGTGCCTGCAGCCAGCCCTGATGATGACAGGGTTATACAGTTATACCTGCACATGTATAGACTGCCAAGGGATGACCCGCACAGGTAACGTGGGAAGGGCTGCACATCAGTGGACATGACACTGCTGAGAGCTCAGAGGGGGAAAAGATGAACATGCCTACTGGGATGCAGTTGCTGCGTCTTTTAGCGGGATACAACAAGAGTCAAAAGAGAACTGGGAGCTCACATCATGTCCTAAGAGGACCCAAAATTGTAGGACCACTGACAAGAACATTGTGAGGGGCTGAAAGACTGTATTTTAGGCATTTCATTAATTTCTGACTTTTAGGAAGATTTTTTTTTACACTTGGGGCAGATTATCCCACACTTGTCAATCACAGAGGTATTTATTCTGGTCTGCCATGACAAGTAAATAGCAGTAGATCCCACAAAACAGATTACATACTCTCAGTCTCAGATAAACTTAGGAGCTCAAAGTGTCTGCTAAGGATCTGAACACTCCAGTCAGGTAAGACTGAAAAGGGTCCTGCCCTATACACAGCATGAAATATCAAGTAACCCTGTTGTTTTCAAGAGCCCTGGGCAAGAGAGAATTACTTCATCATCAGTATTTACCTTTCCAATAAGCCAGGCCAGAAGTGAAATCATTCTTTATTGAGAGATTTTGCTTTTCTATTTCTCTGGATCACCAAGGTGAATGCTGAGATTGAAATGCCTTTCAAAAGCACACATCTTGTCTCCAAAACAGTGCCTTGTATTTTTTTTTTTACATATTAAGCATGCTTTCCTTTCAAGATAACTAGCTTTGCCTTCTGTTGCTAAAGCTTTATCTGCTGGCCATCATCCAAAGGGCTAGATAGAGCTAGTGGTAACAATATAAACTCTAAGGGAAAGCCTGTGGTGAAAAACCTCAAAGGGGGTTTTCCAAGTCTGCAACTGGACAGTATCTTTTATTTAACAACATCTTTTATCTATAAAAAAGGAAAAGAGAAGAAAAGAAAAGGAAAAAAAAAAAAAAAAAAGAGTTTGAATGAGATTGATTTGGCCTGTAGAAGCTAGGAAAAGACCAAAAAAAATACTCTTGCTGGAGTTACAGAATACTGAGAGCAGAGAGAGGTTAAAATTTAGTCATCTTGGGAAAAGACTCCGAAGAGGTCTGCACAAAGGTATGACCTGTGGAGACTAACCATTTCTGCAAGAAGCACTCCTCTTCAACTCTAGCAGCTGATTAAAGAGGTGCACTGCTATAGTGGCCAGGCTACGTGCATGGTAATAGTCTGTAACAGAAGCACCCTGGAAGAAGGAATCCTTTCTTGGTGGGATGAAGGGGCAAGGGCTGGAAGGGAGAAGAAGAAAAGGAATTGCCATTAAGGCACAGTAAACACATTTTCATACTGATTGCACCAATTTGGAGTACAGCACAGAGGGGAGATCGCAGCCCTTTCTCTTCTGACATTACGTTGTGTGGAAGGACTGACGATTAACTTGGTGCTTTTTCATTTTCTTTCATCCTCTGCCTTCTGACAGTGGCCAAAGAATTACATTAAAGAATATGTGTCAGGGTGAAGAGGTTTATCTGCCAGTCAAAGAGGAATAGCTAAGGGCAGGCTGAGCTGAGACTGCTGGAAAACTGTCAGATTCAGTACTCAGGAAAGGAGATTCTGTGAAAATCTCAGTCTCTGGAAGAGATAATGAAAAAAGACCTTCCCTAAATCGACCACCTCACTTGGCAGCCTGGTGCCACATATGAGAGTACAAGACTTACAGATAGCACTGGACATTCACAGCTCTGGGTTTAGAGGAGTAATGGGTGAAATGGGAGCAGACTACCCAGTTGCCATGGAGTTCCAAATTATTTTCCCTGTACAGCCCTTGATCAGAATTAAAGAACATGCAGCAGTGACTCACAATATGTAAATGTCACAGTAGCACTGCAGTCATTGTCATTGGCTTCTTCTAGCTTCAGTTTCAGCCCACTAAAAGAAGTGTTGCCCCCTAAAAATGAAGTCTTTTAGACTCAAATGGATGACCTTTCCAAGAAACCTCAAAAATATATTAACATTCACTGTTACTGTTAGGTAAGCCCCTATCAAGGTCAGTTGAAAGTAGCAGTCTGAGGTAGTCTGGGGTTTTCCAGATTTTCACACTTCTGATATACATGAAAGAAGGTAAATTTAGCTGTGGAAAATCTGTGTAGTGAAAACCAGCTGAAGGTATTTTGATATTTTCCATGTAGTGCCTATTCTGGGAACCATTAACCCTTGACCATCTTGAAAAAAGAAACCTGTTTAATATTGGTCCAGAGAAGTACTTTTGTCTTTGTATAAACACGAGACAGCGATTGCTCCAGCAGCCCAGCCAAATATATGCTGTGTTTGATTGTCAAAGAAGCCATCTGTGGGTTTGGTCAACGCCTAGATACGCATGGGTTAAAAAAGGACTTCAAACCTCTGAGCAAGACGGTTTGTCAGGGCTCTGTTGTCTGTTACAGTAACTGCTGAAGCACAGGACAGAGTTTCTTTTTTTTTCATCAGAGTTGCAGACCTGCAACTTTCAACCACTATCAGCTCAGCAGCATGACCTGAGAGAGAATGAATGCTGGGACAGACAGACCTTTGCTCTGGTCCAATACAATGGAAGAGACTCTAAGGCGATTAACTACAACCCCTCTAAGCTTCAGACTTCATCTTTAGATGAAGGCAAGTGGTTCAATTAAATGTATGGGACCTAAGGAGATGCATCCCAGAATGCTGAGGGAACTGGCTGATGCAGTTGCCAAGCCACCCTCCATGACATTTGAGAAGTCACGGCAGTCAGGCAAAGGCCCCGGTGACTGGGAAATGGGAAACGCTGCCCCCATTTTTAACAAGGGCAGGAGGACACCAGGAACTGCCAACCTGTCACCCTCACCTCTGTGCCTGGGGAGATCATGGAACAGATCCTCCTGGAAGCTATGTTAAGACACATGGAGAACAGGGAAGTGATTCAAAAAGCCATCATGGCTTCACCAAGGGCAAACCCTGCCTGACCAGCCTAGTAGGCTGTGATGGAGTGACTACATTAGTGGGCAAGGGAAGGGCTACAGATGTCATCTCTCCAGACTTATATAAGGCCTTTGACTGGTGAATGAAAAGCTGGACATGAGCCATCAATGTGTCCTCACAGCCCAGGCAGCTAACCATACCCTGGGCTTCATCAAAACAAGTGTGGCCAGCAGGTCGAGGGAGGTGATTCTGCCCTTCTGCCCTGATGAGACCCCACCTGGAGCACTGTGTCCAGCTCTGGAGTCCTCAGCATGGACCTGTTGGAGCAGGTTCAGAGGAAGGCCACAAAAATGATCAGAGGGCTGGAGCCCCTCCACTGTGAGGACAGGCTGAGAGGGTCGGGATTGTTCATCCTGCAGAAGAGCAGGCTCCAGGGAGACCTTATCGCAGCCTTTCAGCACTTGAAGGGGGCCTATAAGAATCATAAAGGTCTATTCTGACTAAAGCAATTCTAAAATCAAGTCCAGTCATTAACCCAGCACTGCCAGGTCACCACCAAACCATGTCCCTAAGCACCACATCTACACACCTTTTAAATAGCTCCAGGGATGGTGACTCCACTGCTGGGAAGCCTGTTACAATGCTTTACAACCCTTTCTGGGGAAAAGTTCTCCCTAATATCCAATCTAAACGTCCTCTTGCACAACTTGAGGCTGTTTCCTCTTGTCCTATTGCTTGTTACTTGGGAGGATGGACTGACCCCTACCTCAGTACAACCTCCTTTCAGGTAGTTGTAGAGAGCAAGGTGGTCTCCCCATAGCCTCCTTTTCTCCAGACTAAACAACCCCAGTTCCCTCAGCCATTCCTCGTAAGACTCATTCTCTAGACCCTTCCCCACCAGCTTCGTTGCCCTTCCTGGGACATGCTCCAGCACCTCCATGCTTTTCTTGTAGTGAGGAGCCCAAAACTAAACACAGTACTCGAGATGAAGCCTGAACAGTGCTGAGTACAGGGAAACAATCACCTCTCTAGTCCTGCTGGCCACAGCCACTTATGATTGAGGCAAGGCGTGATGGTGTTGACCTTCTTGGCCACCTAGACACACTGCTGGCTCGTGTTCCGCTGGCTATTGACCAACACCCCCAAGTCCTTTTCTTCCAGTCAGCTTTCCAGCCACTCTTTCCCAAGCCTATAGTGATGCATGGGGCTATTGTGACCAAACTGCGGGACCCGGCCCTTGGCTGTGTTCAACCTCATACCACTGGCCTGAGCCCATCGATCCAGCATGTCCAGATCCCTCTGTGTGATCCTCCCTACCTTCAAGCAAATCAACACATTAACCTAACTTGGTGTCATCTGCAAACTTGCTGAGGCTGCCGTCAATCTTTTCATCCAGTTGATTGATAATGATATCAAAGAGAACTGGACCCAGTATGGAGCGCTGCAAAATGCCACTTGTGACTGGTCCCCAGCTGGATTTAACTCCATTCACCACAACGCTTTGAATCCAGACATCCAGATAGTTTTTTTTATCCAGCAAAGCATACTCTCATCCAAGCCATAAGCAGCCAGTTTCTTCAAAAGAATGCTGTGGAAAACAGTGCCAAAAGCTTCACTAAATTCCAGGTAAGCAACATCCACAGCCTTTTCTTCATCCACTAAGCAAGTCACCATGTCATAGAAGGAGGTCAGGTTAGTCAAGCAGGACGTGCCTTTCATAAACCCCTGCTGACTGGGCCTGATCGCCTGATTGTCCTGCATGTGCTGTGTGCTGGCACTCAAGATGATCTGCTCCACAGCCTTCCCCAGCACTGAGATCAGACTGACAGGTCTGCAGTTCCCTGGATCCTCCTGGACCACATTTGCTAGCCTCCAGTCCATCGGAACCTCCCCGGTCAGCCAGGACTGATGAAAAATGATGGAAAGCAGCTCGGTGAGCACTTCTGACAGCTTACTCAGGATCCTCGGGTGGATCCCATCTGGCTCCACAGGCGTATATATGTTTAAGTAGTGTAGTAGCTCACTGACCATTTCCTCTTGGATTACGGGAGCTTCATTCTGCTCCTCATCCCTGTTTTCCATCTAAGGGAGCTGGGTACTCAGAAGACAACCAGTTTTGCTATAAGGAGACATTCAGTACCTCTGCCTTTTCCTCATTCTTGGTCCCTGTTTTCCCCCTACATCCAACAGAGGATGGATATTCTCCTTAGTCCTTTTGTATAAAGGCATTAATGTATCTATAGAAACTTTTTTTTTTTTTTTAAATAAATGTAATAAGAAAGATGGGAACAGCCTTTTTAGCAGGGCCTGTTGTGACAGGACAAGGGATGATGGTTTCAAACTAAAAGAGACTAGATATAAGGAAGAAATTTTATATAATGAAGGTGATGAAACACTGAAACAGGTTGCTCCGAGAGTAGATGCCCCATCCCTAGAAACATAATTAAGGCACTTAAATTGGCTACTATTGGATGCATCTTGAGGGCCTGTTTTTGCCACAGATAAGTAGGGTTAGGAAGGCACAACTGCAGTTGGCCGTGGGCTTCCATACCAGTTTCAACAAAACCCTAAAACTCTTCTGGCCCCCGTGGGTTTTGTATAAAGACTGGGAAACGTGCATGCTGAAAGTGACTCTGCTACCGACAGGAATAGCATGGCAAGACTCCAAGGGATGTTTATTACATAGCAAGACAACCCAGTAATAACACTGGAGACCAGTTTTAGGGAGAATACAAATCTCATGCTTCAGGGTCTAAGTGCAGTACGTAACCATCGCAATGTGGGGAATAATTCTGTGAGAAGATGATGAGTTCAGTGCTTCTTGAACCTTTTCTAGGGTACCTGGTTGCTGCCTACAGCTAAAGAAAACACACTGGTATAGAATAATTACGTCTAGTAAAGTGCAACTGTTACTATGCTCTTAGCTGAGGTCTTGATTTCAAACATTTTCTGCATGAAGTTATTAATGTCATGCTCTACATATTCAACTCTGTGATTGTTCTTCAAGAAAAGCTCAAGTAGTTCTCTGTAAGAGACATTATCATGAAGAAATGAAAAAATGTTCAAAAAAAAAAAGTATATCTTTATTCTTATTCAGGTTTTTACCAGCTGCGTCATCCCCTAACAATCAACCTGCTGCAAAAACAAAAGGAGAAAACGGTGATTGTATTATGTTCTTTCTGCTCTGAGTTCTACTCGAATGATTTACAGGCTCCTAACTGTGCTCTTCTCACCTCCTATATTAGTAGGACATCTCTCCCCAGTAGTGTATTTTAGTTTCTGTGTGCTGTGGACAAACATAGACAAGCCTAAAAAAATCCTTGCCAGAAAGAAAACCCCAACAACATGTACACAGAGGGAAAATATAAAGGAGCAAAACTGAGGAAACTAGGTTTATACCCACTAAAATTAATATAGGCTTTACTAACATATTCCACTGGATCGTGCCTAATTTTTGGACATGATGCTGCTATCTCACATATTCAATTTGTATGAACTGTACTCAATATTTTCATGATTTCCACTTGGATATCCACATCCCAAGAACAGAATAACTACAACAAACTATACCACAGCTTCCTGTCGTCACAAAACGCAGCCCCGTGAACACTTTGAAGAGGGTGCCACTGATTCCTTGGTACAGCTACCAACACGTAAATTCATCATGCTTTAAAAAAGGCCATGGCTCTTTCATATGTAATAGTTCCAAGAATATTTCATTTTTAGTCTCTCAATGCAGATTAAATGGTTTAAATATAAATATCAAAAGGAACTCATTGTGAGCATCTCAGTGTCAAACGAAATACTCAGTTTATTTCTACGAAGTTCTAATCAACACCTCAAAAAGACAACGTGGTAATAAGCATCTTAAAAGTGTCACAAAACGGAGAGACAGCTTTCAGGCGTGTCACTAATGAAATCAGGTGCATCGACAATAAGATTAACGGTAAAATTGGCATAGGATCGGATGTGTGCTTTCAGCCAAGCAGACCTACCACAGACTTAAGAAAGGCAATTTATTTAAATAAAAAACTGCGAGGCCCTTTAATTCTTAGCTATGAGTCAGCTTTTAGCTTTCCTATCTAAGTGAAGATTTTATAATCAGCAAAGCAAAGCAAACCAGTTCGGGGTGCTATTTAGACTGTAAGGCCATCCACCTCAATGCTGCAGACCGTAACAAACCAAAACTGCCACTAGCTTCACCCAGTTCTGTGTGCAGCAGGATCACAGATCGTGGATCCTTAATATGCAGCCTATACAACTTATGTAACTTCACATGAAAAGACACGATTGAAATAGCAGAACTCGTACAAAGCAAAAGCACGGGGAGGACGGAGCTTTGATTAGATGTGTCTTGCTGCATTTTCAAATTAATTCGGAATGACTGGGGTACAAATTATGGCTCTGAGCCTGCACCCTGAAGCCTGCAGGATAAAAGCTCTGCCTGTGCCGAGTCCCACTGCCTCCGGTACACTTGCATAGCACAAAATGCAGGGTCGGGGCCTGGGGGTTCTCTCAATTCACTCAAATATGCCTGTAGTGTTATTAAACTGCAATATAACTGATGAAGCAGAGCCTACTGAATGAACGCTGCAGTATTTCGTGAACACATAATCACCGAGTGCTTCGGAAGTTTGCTTTTAGCATACTTTTGTACCTTGAAAAAAGGAAGCTGGTATTTTGTATACTACAGAGTAGACTTCTGCGGTACCGTGCATTCATCAGCAAGTGCTGCTGCAAGCAACCAAAAGCCTTCCTACACAAATATTTACTTTGTTGAGATTATTATAACCTGAGAGCTCAGACAGGCAAACGCTGCCTGCTGAAATCGTCTCAAAATTATTCCTGTACACCCAGTAGATCAATTTCCAAGCAGATCCATCAGAACATAACACCAACTGACTTCGAGAAATACCAAGCCAAAGATGGGAAATAGCAAGAGACACGGCAGAAAAATAATTCATTTTCATCCTATGTTGCCTATTTTTGCAAATATACCTTACAAAATAAAAATCTATCATGCTAAATACAGACCTTTAGCCCTATCAGATGACTTAAACATGAAAAAGAATGTTGAGTATCAGCCATACTTAGACATCTTAGAATGTCAGCCCTTCTAATGATAATTTAATGTACCTTGATTATTTGCATTATCTTTTTACTGAGGTGATAAAAATGGGATATCACTGTACTGAATACCCAGAGTTTCACAAAATGCTAAGTTACTGTGTACATAAGCAAAAGGAGTCTAATTCAGCCTGGGAAACAGGTACTATAATTTAATAAACTAGAGAATAATCTGACTTAAAAGGCCTGAACCTTCTTTGGTTCGGGATGGTAAAGCACTATAAAACCTTCAGAAATTAGAACTATTTAGAACCTATTCCAAAGGCCTCTGATAAGTCATGGGGCTTCATCCTGCTTTCCCTGAACTCTCTGAGAAGTTTTGACACCAGCTGTAGCTGAAAACTGAACACCGTTAGAATCACCGCATCCGAGATCAGCAAAGCTGTGTGTTTCACAAGGCCCAGATCTATACACAAACAGTCTTGCAAGTTTGTCCTTTTTTGTTTATATTTCTTCCTTCTTCCCAAAACACAAAAAGAAAGGACAATGTGCTGGAGTTGACCATAACCTAAGTTTCAAATCAGCTGGTATCTGGTTAATAAATGGCAAGTATGTCCCACTGTGGCAGTGGAAGTTCATTTACTCTTAATCGTGCAAATTGCACTAATTGAAAATTCTGGGTTTCAAGCTTCAAAGCAAAACAGGTAAGCAAACAAAACTTCTAGTAAGGCCAACAGAATTAATGTCAAAAGTTAAAGATGACAAGCAGAGGATCATAATATAATCTCCCCTTTCATTTTTGGTCTGCATTACAAAAAGTAGGATTTTTGTATGCCAGGGTTGGTCAAAAGTACCAAATAGCATGTGCAGGTTTTACTTGTGCATGTAACACCACCACTTGAAAGCTTCCTTGCAGGAAGCATACAAAATGTAAACCACATGGGGAGGGCTTACGCTTCCCACTCTAAGAAAATTCCCACTTAAGGACCTGACCAACACATAAAAAAAAACATGCTCAACAAATTTGGCAACTTCTGGTATTTATGCTGCCCCACTAAGTTTATTGTCGTATAATCTTCAGTACTACTGCTAAAAAAATCCACCCTGAATCGACATCCAATCTCTTACAAATAATTGCAGCGCTAGCAATCACTGTGTGGTCTTTTTATTTCTAGCTTGGGCCTTTTTCTTTAAAAACAAAAAAAAAAGGAAAGAAAGGAAGGGAGAATGAAAAGAGAGAGGAGGGGATGTAGCTGTACACAGTTTTGAATTTATAATGACTACATGCTATCTGTACGAGCACCGATTGCTTTGCTTTCCTGCCTACAATCTTGTCACTAGTTTGGGGGTCCAAGCATGAACTTAGGATTTGCCCCTGAATGCTGAAATCGAGATTTTTATGAATTCACCGACCACCCCAAACTCTGCAGCAGGAGGGGAAAAGCATCAACGAGATCTCTGTTTTTTTCATTCCCAAGTCCTTATACAACCACTGCAGTTCTCAAGTAAAAAACGGCTTGTTGGTATCACATCACTGCCCCCCCCCCACAGAATGTAGCTTTTATTATGTTCATAATAAGATTTTAAAAAAAAAAAAAAAGAAGAAGAAAAGCTGAAATAAAATTCAGCCCTTACCTTACAAATTTGAAAATAATCTGAAGTGAGCGTCTCCTGGATCTCCTCTCTGGGCGTCCCTGCAGCTCCCGCGGTCCCGCCTGGGTGCACGGAGCCAGCAGCAGCCCCACTGCCACCAGCGCTGCCCCCACCACCGCTGCCACCCGGGGATGAGGCGGTCAAACCATCCAAAACTTTGCGAAAATTAAATTTCTTCATTTTGGGGAAAAAAAAAATAAAATAATAATAATAAAAAAAATTCTTTCAGAAGATTTGGGGAGGGGGCGGGGGGGGGAAGGGGGGGGAAGGGGGAGAAAGGATGTGTCCTAACGCCTTCAGCTACATGTAGCGAAGCAGAAAGTCTTTGGCGGTGCTCTGAGCCAGGCAGCACTTTGAGCCTCCGGTACCAAGCGGAATATCAATGTTAGGTGTAATTGATCGAAAAACACAACGGCTTCATTTTGCCAGGTGTAGAAGCTACCCGGTAAGGTCCTTTTAAAACATAAATAATAATAATAAAGAGAATCCACAAGGAGCAGAACTAAGATTTACGCGCAGACGCGGAACAATGGAACAACCACCATCGGGCCCTCTCACAAAATCCACGTCTAGCAGCGCTTAAACCCGAAAAGTAAATACCGAATTCAAGCCGGCATCCAAAACAGCAGGCTTCATCCCTCTACCTTTTCTGCCCAAGATTTGCCTTCGGTGCTTAATTATTGGCACAAACCTAGAGAAATCCGGCTACATTCAATTTCCGACCTCCCTCAAGACCCTTTCCGTCAGGGGTGTCTCTGCCTCCAGGGTTTCGGGGCAGCGGGTTCCCCCTCTCCCCGCCAACCGCTCCCCTCCAGCAGCGGCCGCCGCTGCTCCCGCTATCTAGTGACCTGCTGCCCACCCCAGCAAGCGCCGGCAGCAGCCGCTGCCCTTCTTCCCTCCCCTCTCCCGAAGAGGGGTCCCCGGCCGAGAGGGTCCCCGGCCGCCCCACGGCGGAGCGGGAGCGCCCCCCTTTCCTCGCCGCCCGCCCGCCCCGCGCCGCCCCGACCGCCGCTCCGCCAGGACCGAGCGACGGGAACGAGCGACCCCCTCAGCCAGTCCTGTCCCGTCCCCGC
>WUAM01000292.1:1861499-1873625 GCA_024336885.1 Actenoides hombroni
CGCGCTCGCAGCCGTTCTCCGAGGTACTGAAACCTGCGGCGGCGGCGGCGGCAGCCGCAGCTCCTCCTCCTTCCCTTCCCTCCCGCCTCCACGCCCCGCCCCGCCCCGCCCGCCACACCAGCGCGCAGCCGGGCGCCTACACCTCCCCTCACACCGGGCAGAGGGGAGGGAGCGGGGGAAGGCGGGGCAAAGGCTGGTGATTGACAGAAGCGGCAGGTTCCCATTGGGCGCTGAGGCGCAGCTGGGTGGCTGGGAGTGGCGGAGAGGGGACCGCTCCCAACAGCTCGGCGGGCGGTGGGCTGCAGGCGGAGCCTTAGGGGTGGGGATAGCACGGCCGAACGCCGCGGCGATCTGCGGCTTCTGATTGGGTCTCTGCCAAGATGGGCGTGAGCTCCCACCAATGGGAAAGGCTACGCCGCAAGTTTCCCGCCCCCTGGCGCTCCCGGGAGGCTGTGTGTTGCCGTCCCTCCGCCGCGCCCCGCCCCCAAGCCCAGCTGGGTGTCGCGGGGGCCGGGGGCGGGGCCCGGCCGGTGTCTGGGCACCTGCGGGCACCGCGGGGGCGGGGCCTCCTCCCCCGCCGTCCCCGCCCCACTGCGGCGGGAGCGGCAGCGGCCCCGGTCCCGGTGCCAGTCGCGCAGCGCTGCGGCCGCGGGGAGGGCGAAGAGCTCCCCGCGGCGGAGCCGGAGGGCCGGGGGGTCGGGGAGCGGGGCTGGCGCGGGGACAGAGCCCCCCCTGCTTCGCGTCATGTGGAGGGAGCCGAACTTGGTTCCTCGGCCTTGGAGGCGCGCGCAAGGCCAAACCAACCCCAAATGTCACGGGAGGTCGCGGTGCCGGCGGCGACAGAGCGAGGCCCCCGAGCGAAGGGGAACCTCCGCCTCCTGCCAGGGCGCAGAGCCGTCTGCGCGGGTCGGGGCCCAGCCCGCCTGCAGACGCCACCTGGCTCCTCGGGTGCCAGTCCCCTTTTCCTTGCCCAGAGCAATAAAGCAGCCCACCGCTGCCCCTCCTGGCACGTGGAGGCTCACTCCAAAGTGGCGGAAGTTGCGCGGGACGGCTTGCTGGCCTCTGAGCCGCGATGCTGCACAAGGAAGCGTTAGACTGTCCACCAGAGTCTATGAAAAGGTTATTCAGGTCAGAAACAGGTGAGGTAGCTATTGAAAGTGACTCACGGCACAGCGCTGTCAACCTGGCTGGAAGCTTGGAACTGACTAAAATGGTGTAGGGCACAGACGCGTTCTGAACGGTACTGAACATACAACACCTCTTCTGGTGTAACAAAACCACCACAGAAGCGATGCGCATGGGACACCTCGTTTTGCAGATTATCCAGGAGTGCTTAGTATAGTTCTGATACCTGTTCCAGTACCTAATCTGGGTTTTTTTGGTAAATCTTACAGTTCTGTGAAGGAAGATAATAGTGTTTATTTGGGCTTCTTAGGCTGAGCTCCGTACATTTTTCTGTTGTCACTTCAGGTCATCGTGGTGTGTTCGCAGGTACTCCCCATCTAAATGATAAAAAGATTCCGGTGAAGTTCAAAGAATAACTAGCTTCACTTACGTCCTTGTGAAAAATAAAGGCTACTTTCATGATGAAACTGGAAAGATTGATAGGTTTCTGTAGCCAGGAAAAAAAAAAAAAAAAAAAAAAAAGGAACAGAACTTTGGGAAGAAAAAAAATATGAGGATTATGGCTAGGAGACAGAAATGAAAATGAGGATGGAACTGAGTAAGCAAATCTGTTAAATTTGTAAGTGCAGGGTTTTGGAAAATAAGGAAAAGCCAAAACCCAACTGAATCTGTCTGAAGAATGTAATTTCCTACTGATACTATGTTCACTGCAGGCAATGCGAGTGAATACAGAAAGAAAGCTAACAAAACCCAAAAGAAAGATAACAACATGAGTTGTAAATAGAAAAGGGAAAGATAAGGTTAAAAATGAAATAATTAGGATGAAAAAAATGGCACAGACAGAGTTGTAAAAAAGAGAATAGACTGGGTGGCACCGAGTGCCAAAGCAAGAAAATCTGGTAACCTAATGGTCCCACAGTTGTAGGGAGGACAGAGATAAGATGGCTAGTTGTAAGCAAAGAGGAGGAAGGACCAAAATCAGAAGACTGATAAAAACCATTCTGAAGTTAAATAAAATGCATATATTTTTGTAATACCAACATTTGTCTTTGAGAGAATCAGTACAAAGAGCTGGGTATCGATGGTTAGATATTACTTCACAGTATCCAAAGGGCAAGAATCCTCACACTGCCAGTGTGCTGTTAGGAAAATGAACTTGTAGTATACTTGTGGGTTTAAGGCATGTAGGTCCCTCTTGAAAACTTTGCTCTAAGCTGGACACAAATCTAGAAGCAGAGACAGAGTGATGGAATTGAGAGTTGTGGGGTGCAGAGGCAATGTAGGACAGGAAAACACAGTGATGTGTAACAGTAACAGTGATGCACAGAAAGGAAACCCATCCAATCACCTAGCTGGTGAGGAATTTTGTTGTTAAAAAAACCCAATAAACCCAGCAATTTTGGTTTGACATGAAAAAATGACATTTGCTTTTTGCTTAGTGGAGGAAAAAAAAACCCCAATAGACAGGTGAGGCACTCAGTTGCTGGCTTGCACTGTGTTTAGATGGTCTTGATGTTTAGCAGGACACTTCTGTGGTTGCATAGCTTTGACACCAAGAGTTTTAATAATAGTCTTGGAAAATGGTGAAAAAGTGGAAAGATTTTAGACTTTTAATTGGTAGACAACAAACAAAGACATCCCCACGCATCGTGGAAGACGTGTCTGAATCTGTACATAGTAAGAGGAGAGTATATTTTTTGGTGTTTTCTTTTGGATAGTATCTTTTACATTTATCAGTTGTCTTGTTCTACAAGGTCAAACAGAAGCCAAATGTTGAAAGGGTAACAGTTTGCTAGCAAGATTTTGCTGAGAAAGAGCACCTTTAACAGTCTACACCATCAAAACTAGGACGAACTCTCCGTTTGATTTTTCCGTAGGGAAGCTTGTGACTACGTGTAGTAATATAAAAAAAAAAAGAAATGGTCAGAATCAAAAGTAGTGAATGAGACTAGTATTAATTCAGCATTATCTAATCTCAGTCCAATGCAGGAGCTGACCAAGAAAATGGAGAATTGGGAGAGATGTGCTTAGATCAGCTGACCAGAAAGTGATGGTAGCAGAGATTGTATAAGCTTTGTATGTGACTGATCATTAATGTTCTAGTCTTTTAGGTGTTTTTGCTTACCTCACCTGGCTTTCTCGTTTCAGTTTTTGACAGCAAATTCTGCTTCAGCCAATGGGCTAGAATCTCCTGACTTTGTAAAGGTGCAAATGTATTTTAATCTCAGGCTTCTATTGTTGTTGGTTTAAATGAAGACGTGTGGTAGTGTGCAGTAACTCGTGGTTTCACAGTTTACACTTTTTAAGTGATTCGTACTACTCCTTTTGATAATACATGAGTTAGTAGTTAAAATGAATGACTCTTGATTGAAATCATTGCGTGCCCATCAGCAGCTGACTAGACCACAGCCTTGCAACTCTACCTTGCAAGAGAACCTGCGTGCTTTTGCAGAGCTGAAGAGAAAGGACATATTCAAGTACCAGAAACACATTTATGCCAATGCAGGAAAAACTGTGACTTTCCATAGCTGCCCGTTCCTCATTAGACTTTGGGACATTTTCCAATATTATCCATGTTTCTGTGTAATTCCAGAATGTCAAATGGCAGCAAACATAGTGTCCCTGCCTGCAGAGCCCCACTAAAAATATCCCCAGTCAGTGCTAAGTATCTGGTTAGAACAGCTTGCTGAACTCTATCAATTAGCCAGATCTTAATCTATTTAATGTGTTTTATTAAGGCTATATAATGCTAATGTTTTAATCAAAATGTCAAGCAGTACTAAATCAAATTCATTAGGAAGGTCCAAGTCTATCACATCCACGCGGTTACCTTGATCAAACAAACCTGTAATCTCATCAAAAAGTGAAGTCAGGCCTGCTTGTCAAGACTTGTTTCCGTAAAGCCATGTGGACTTGGTTTCATTATATTCCTACCCTTTAAGTCCTTATTGATTGAATCACACATTGCATGACTGCTTTAATTCACATAACATCACTGTTTTCTCTAGGATTACTCAGGTCTACGATTGCCTTGGCCATGCTACTTGATTCTTGGAATAACATGAGGTTTCCTTTGGCCCTTCGAATCTGTAGCTATACAGAGATGTTAAAAATTAACATTAGGGGGCTGGAAGTCTCCACCTATTTTAAGATCTTTGTCTACTCAGATGCCACAGAGACTGATGATATCCATAGATAGGTAGGAAAAAAATTCATCATCCTCGTGTATTATTAATACATTGTCCTTTTTTTTTTCCAATTCACAAATACAGGATAGACATATTTACCATAAAAGTTAGATCTTTTAGGCATGCTCAGATACCAGATTTCATAATGGAGAAGGTGTGACAAGGTGGGATGTGTCTGCACAAAACCGAGAACGTAATTTTGTAAGAAGAACTCATTTTTTGCACAGTGGGCCAAGTAGAGGTGCAAATTAGCCCATGGATAGAGTTCTCTGTTACAGCTTGAGGTCATCCGTTCTCCTTGCTGTTGAAAGAGAAGGTCCTGCATCCACTGGAGCCCCTGGGGCTTTTTTCCCTTCAGCAATAAATTAATTTGCTAGGAAAGTCAATAGTTTTCTTCTGGTTTAATGAGCTGGATTAGCTCTGCACAGGGTCAGACGAGCACCAGAGCCAGTGCAGAGAAAGGCAGCACTATGGGCCTGGACAGAAAGCGGAGGGTAGTCTGCATTTTATTAAACTTAGTTCAGCTCAGGCGTACAATATAACTTCATTGCAACGGCAGCATATTGAGTTACATCCTAAAGATATGCCCTGCCCAGGAAGGGCTGCATACCTTACAGGAGAGCTATCTGTCACGAGCCACAGAAACAGCAGTCGGGGGTATAACATTTTGCCTAGTTTTTACAGGCTGTCCTGTTGCAGTAGAACAAGGTGTTTCTTGCAGAGGCTTCTCCCATGGCTAAGGTGGGACTCAACCTAGATTTGTTTGGTCTAGAAGAAGGGGTCTTTTTCGAACAGACTGTGGGAGCACAGGCTGTAACAGAAGCCACAGTAGAGCTAAAGCTTCAGTTATTACTGGCTGCACAGCAGTCGCTTGCTGTATCTTTACGATAGCAAATATGCAAACCTCTGGAATTTCTAATCAAGATAACTTGAGTTCTAGTCAGGACAATGTGGGGCCTCGTGTGGGACACAAACCTGGTCTAAAAGGCTGGCTAAATACTAAGGTAGTTAATGCAGGCTGTACACCGTGTTGCCAGAGATTTCTTATCAGCCTTTATTGTAGTTCTCAGTCTGACCTTTGGTCTCCTCTCTGCAGCCAGCTTGCATTGTATTCCATGCACAGTTTTCTAGTTCTTCCACTTAAGCCCTTTTCTTAAGATTTCATTTTATAGATCACTGCCTGTCACATAGCCTAGCTACCTCTTTCCCCTCTTACCCCTTCAGTAAGCATTAGACAAAACTGTCTGGCTTTCCCAGGTCCTGCTGTGAGCCATTGAACTTCTAATGACCCAGGTTTGCAATCCAGCCTATGCACATCCAATGTGTCTAAAGGTATAATGGTTCATTAAAACATTTTTAGTAACCGGTACAGATTGTCAGAAAGCAGAGTTGTTATTTTCTTACCCTGAAGTTTTTATTTCCACCAAGCGTATGTCTGACTTCTGATCAATATATACCATTTCTGATTTTTTTTTTTTCAAAATATTTTCCTTGATGCTTTTTCCATTCTGAACATTTTCATCTTCTCTAGTTGCTGCAAAAAGGCAGGAACCGATGCCTTTTCAAAGTCAGTTGTTATTAGTTCTCAGAACAGCTTTCCAAAAAAAAGACAGCTGTGAAAATTGGATAGCCACTAGCCTTTATTTCTGTTGAAAGGCTAGTGGTCCTCGACCAAATGTGTATCTATCCAGGTATAATATAGCCTGATCACCAAACTGATCCATCACCCTCTCAGACACATTAGCAAGAGAACACGGATCTCCAAGTCGTCAAGGATAAGCTTTCAAATAAGGAACTCAAAGCATTAGTTGAGCATGTTAGATAATACACTGTATTAAAATCCCTCGAGAGAAGATCCTTTATTAAAGCAGAATCAGTAAGAACTTCAGAAAATCAGGAAGACTGTAATTCACAATGAATAATCTTTTTGTTGTCAGCTTTGATATGAATTTGACGTTTTATGCCTTTTCCCACTATTGCTCTAAGTGTTTTGCAAATTATCACTGGCATTTGAAGTGACAGGTAATGTATTCAAAATTGTTAGTTCATTTTACTAGATTCTGCACTAACAAAGCTCTCAATTAGGACTGGGCTACTTGTCTTGGTTGCTTTTGAACCCACACAGACTTTCAAGTTGGAAACATAATCTTTGAATTCATATTCCACTTACTGGAGACTATAAAATAAGAGCATAAGGAGTTAGAAAAAAAAAAAAAACAAACCCAAAACCCACATTTAATGAATCTACACTCACTCTATGGAAAAGCCATAAGCACAGTTTCCATTTTTGGGAGGGTTCTTCCAATATTCACAGAAAAGAGACTTCTTTTTAGCTGAGGAAAATTTCAGCTGCCCTTCAATATCCTTCAGTTTAAATTATAGGGTAAAAAGGTCCATTCACTCAAACTAGTTTGATGAATCATAGGAACCAAAAATATAATGTGTCAGTTCACAAAACGTCAGATAGCACATCCTTGGTCTCTGTGCAAAAAAATCTTCACGGAAAAGTCTAGACCTGCTATAACCTTGGTCCAAAAGCGGGTGACTGGCATTTCATATAGGTGGCCTTAAATTTAGTGTAGATATTTGCATAAAAGAAGAGTTGGAAAGATGAAGGCAGAGGAAAGGAGAAGAGCAAAGCAAAAATGGACCCCACATTCCAGTATTTCAATCCTGTCATTGAGAGAATTCAGTTTTATGTCTGCATCTTTCATTTTTAACAATTGAGATGCTCTGTAAATACGTTACTATTGACCTGCAGGGCCAATACGCTTGTCTCTTCTGGACTAAGCGATACTTCATAATAAACAGCCTCATCAGAAGACTCCAGGGAAGAAATGCTACCTGCAGTCTGACTTTCAACTCTTTTATGAAGTCTGTGGAGAAAAGCTAGTTAGTAGTCTATAGCATCACCCCCTCCAAACCATCCTGCATCACCCCCTCCGAACCATCCCCCAAACAAGGGACACATCCTGACCACAGCCATGCCGTGGTCCTTTATCACAGAAGGGCTGCAAACCACATAATCAACTGTGTAAGTATTACATCAGGCTGAACTAGCCTGTGGGTAAATTTGATCACTGTGATAACTCTTAGGCCTGCCTTTCCCCCTCCCTCCATTATGCCTTTTTTTCCCCTTTAATCTTAATTTAAGAATAAATCAAAGGCAGACCGGACCATTCTGTCTCCTCTGCACGTATCCTGCAAAATATTCCATCCCAGTCTTGGTGCTTCATTGAAAGGAAGTCTGGCAGAAATGTTAGCAGTGAAAATCCAATCAGTCCTAGAAGTTAAAAAAATGTTTCTTCATGCCAGGAATGACAGCTGTATCATTCCCCAGCCCTTGTTCTGTCTCTCAGCCATGGATTTTCTTTATGCCAACATGATATATCAAATAGGAATTTGGTATTTAGTGCCTGGATTGGATTGAGTTGTCTCAGGGGCTTTGAATCCTTGCTGTTCCATCCGCATCCTTCAGGTAGTAGATAGGTGAAGAGTGCTTTTCCAGCTAAGAAGGCAGTGCAGTGCTGATCTGCAACATAATGCTGAGCATAAAGACTGTCTCTCTGCAATTTGTGTGCTGTGTGTAAGCCTATAAATGGCTATTTTTTCAAGTGCTAAAGAAAATGAGAATGCCCATTGCCCACTTCAGGTCAGATTTGAGCTTAACTCTTCTTTATATAATCAATGTATTTTATTTAGGGTGGCTGTCCTGGTTTGGGTTAGAACAGAATTAATTACTTCTGTTTCAGTGATTTTACTTTTCAGCTCAGTCTTTTCTAAGTCACTGCACTTTCTGGAGTTAACAGCAGATTTTCCCAGGCAGTGTCTGCTTCTAGCAGTGATAACACCCCATGTTTAGAGTTAGTACCAAGGATTGGTGTGCAGATCAAGGCCACTGCTGGATCTTGGGTACAACACTGGGGGGTGCAGAAAGTAAAAGGCTGTTCCTGTGGGGAGGAGCAGACAGGACAGGTGACCCCAAACTGACCAACGAGGGATTCCAGCCCATATACACCATATTCAGTACTAAGCTGAAGGATCACAAGAATTCTCCAATGTCCAGCATCAGAGGAGGACTCTGTCCCTTCTGCCTTCAGTCCCAATCCATGTGTTCCTGAATCCAGTTCCAGAATCCACCTCCTGAATCTGGTTTCCATCTGCCACTGAGACCAGTCTGGGATTTTCCTGGTGCCTGCTCCACAGCATCAGCAGTGACAGTGACATAATTGACATTAGAGGGGTTTGATACTGGTTTTGTATATATCTGTGTATATTTCACTTTATTATTTTTATAAAAGCTGTTCTAGCTTTCTTTTCTAATCACTAAGTCTCTCTGCTTTATTCTTTTTCCCCTTTGGGAAGGGAGAGGGGTTAACAGAGAGCATCTGTTATAGGTCTAGTGGATGGCTCTGAACCTAAATCTTGACAGTGACAGGAATAATTTGTTTTTCAGTTCAGAAGCTCAAAACACTGTTAAAATATTTGAAACTATACTGTAATAAATGTCTAAATGTAAATTCAAACAGGAAACGTTGGCTTTCAAAATATCAACATTATATTTTCAAAATGTTGCTTGTATTTTATTTGTACTAGAACCACCTTCTAAACCTGGCATACTCATTCAGTCTTCCTGTTGATTCAAGCTAGGCCAAAATATCTGTCACAGACCTCCATTCCTTTCCTTTATAAAGGTCTGTTCAACTCAGTCCTCATTTATTTAAAAAAACAATGGAGAACTTGGGTTTATTACATTTTGACAGTCTGCAGCTTAGTTGTGCCAGGATCCCTGTTCCACTGTATCCACTGTACTCCACAATAAGACATCTGAAGTAAAAGATGACCAGAGAATTTCTCTTCTAAGGAAGAATGAAGGAAGAGCCAGGAGGCCCTGATTCCTTGTCTCATCACACTGTTGGCTGTTTCCATTTCTTCTTATTGAGCAAGGCTTTCAATTTCTGCTGTAGAAAAGGATATTTGTTCTTCTTCACTTCACCTCCTTACGATGATAGTGTAGTTTCTGTTCCCCTAATATCTGACCAGCCTATCATATATATCATGTGTCCCTTGACCACACAAGTGAGGGAAATGTGGTCTGTTGGTTCTGCTCGAGGATTGAATCTGAATATGAGAAAGGGTCTGACATTTAGGGGTGAGCATTAAGGCCTTTTAATTCTGAGTAACATAAAGGAGAAGCAGAGCCCAGAAAGCAGAAGCAGGCAGCTGTGGCACGGGTCCTGGGAGATGCAGCTGCCCTGCAGGACTGAAGCACAGAGAAAAACCCATACTCTTGGCATGAAGGAGGCAAGGTGAACACCAAGGTCGACCTCTGAAGCTGATGTGAGTCAGATTCTCAGTCTTGAGCAGGAGTTATGGCCACTTGGTTGTGCTGGGGGATTATAGTTAGCGGGTTAGCAAGTCCCTCTGTGCAGCAGAGCTTAATGTTAGCCAGACTGTAGTGGAAGTTCATCCTAACTGTGGCCAGTTTAGTACCTTTGTCACTGGTGAATTAAACTCATCTGTCCTCCATCTCAAACTTTGTGTGATCACCATTGTACCAAATGAGTTTCCCAAGAAGCTGCAGATGGAATTTTCTGAAGTATCTGGTAGACACCATGCTGCCACATTGTAAATTCAAGTCTCTTTCAGGCAGACCCACTGCCTTCTGGGTGGGATACACCAGACCAATGTGCTTGCTTATCCTGCCTGTGTCATAAAGTCATGCTTTATTGCCCAAATCTAGGAAAATAATAAAAAAAAAATAAATCTGTCTTTATATTGTTTTACTAAGTGACTAGCAAATAATTACATAGCCCGCTCATGTATGTCACATCACACTCATCTCTACCCAAAAGGAAAAGCACATTTAATGTTTGGCTCCAGTGTTAGGAAAGCATTCCAACAGATAAACCAGATGGAACATTTTGATAGTTTCTTCCCAATAGAACTGAGTTTTCTGTATTTTTGAGAATTATTTTCTCATTTTTGTAAAGGAATTCAAAGTATAAATCCTGGTCTGAAGGATAACGCTAAAAATCTGACAGTTATTAACTAACACGAACCCAACCCTAAATACAGTACCTTCCCTTCATTTGTCACAGATTCTAGTCATTTGTTTCACCTCTTGGCAGGTTTGAAGGTAAAGAGGTATAACAAGCACTGATTTATTTGGTATTTAAGTTTGCATACCTATGCCTGGACTGTAGGAATTCAGGTGATCCATCAAAGGCTCCTTCCTCTTGTCCCTCCAACAGTACAGAATCTGACCTTTTCCTTATGACCCCGGCATTTCTTGAAAAATCAGGGGGAGGAGTGTCTAAACTTTCCATTCTTGGCTAACATGAACACACCATCCCGAGCCCTGCTTTACTTCTGTGCTTGCAGACAAGCTGTAAACCCGAAGTTCTCACTCCTTTTAAACATCATAGATCCCCAGATGTTTGACAGATTGCATGCCTTCTGAAATGGTCCGTTTTGACCAGGTGCACGTACACTTCCTATTCATTGCTCAGCAATATAACCCTCCACAGAGGAGGATTGGCATCCATACTAGAAATGCATTATGCTTTCCTACCAGGGTGAATGATTGCTTTCATCTCTGAATTTACATACATTGACGCCTGTGCAGATTCTAGACACATTGGGAAGGAAATGCATTCCAGTGACTGATAGAACAAAGAAGGTTTCTAGTTCTCATCAGTCTGTTCTTCAGAATAGATCACATAACTGACTGACTTAGTATTTTGATCACTGCATTTAGTTTAGGCTTACCAAAACTGATTCTATCAAGGTGAGTTCATGTTTTCTTTCCAGAGATTTTTGCTCAGATTCAGTCTGTGCTGCAGCCTTAGGACAAAAACCTCAACATTTTAGGATTTTCCTGTTGATGCTGCTGATGTCACTATGTTTATTTAGAAGAAATAAAAGACTCAAGTTCCTTACAGTCTCCTCTTTGCTCACTTAGTTGGGATTTGACTCCTTGGGTTTTGTTCCAGTGTTAGCTTGCACATTTTTCCGTCTCTGTGATTTCGTCTGACTCTGTTACACTAAAGGACTGAAGATGCAGATGGTTGCTGCAGTGTACACCCCTGACAAGACCCAACGTGTCAGCATTTACCTATTAATCAGCGTGGAACTCCTAGGAGTGATAGGAAGTATTCTAACCTCTTCACCAACTCATATTGTTCCTCTGCCCTGTATGATTCAAGTAGGTCTTCTCCGTTTATTTTACAATTTCTAGTGTGAATACATAAAAACTTGAACTCTGGATACATGTTGTATTTGACAGGCTAATTGACCCTTTTTAATTAATTGTCTTTGGCTCACACATAAGAGATCACCTCTCCCATAAGTAGCTTTAAAGGAATCCAGTCATTAATCTTCTTAAGCAGCTGTGCTGTTCTAACTTCCTTTAAGGCATTTGCTCACACAGCCTCCACACTAGACTCATCCAGCAAGGAAATCCCCTAAGACTGTTTCAGAGAATCACAGAATCGTTACGGTTAGAAAAGACCTCCAAGATCATCAAGTCCAACCATATATCCAACATTATCATGACCATTAAACCATTTCCTGAAGTGCCACATCCACACTTTTTTTTGAACACCTCCAGGGACGGTGACTCCATCTCCTCCCTGGGCAAAAAAAAAAAAGCCTCACCTCTCTTACAGTATAGAAATTTTTCCTAATGTCCAACTTGAACCTCCCCTGGCACAACTTAAGCCCATTCCCTCTTGTCCTATCACTAGTTCCTTGTGAGAAGAGACCAACACCCCCCTCACTCCAACCCTCCTTTCAGGTAGTTGTAGAGAGC
>WUAM01000292.1:1873725-1897968 GCA_024336885.1 Actenoides hombroni
TATACTAAAAATATACTATTTATAAGTGTAAATAGATAATATATAAAAGATATATTCCCTAAATATGTATGTGTAAATAGATAAGTGTAAAAGTCTATACTATATAAGGTTTTAAAATGCAATGAAACCCTCTTTATTGTGGTTATCCAGAGCGGGGCAGTTCTCTGGAGTAGATTATCTCTTGTGGGTTATCCCAGGTGAGTCATCTGCTGTGGATTATCCTGGGTGGACTCCCTGGTGTGGGTCATTCCATGCACGTTCCCGCCCCTCCGACAATACACCTCTTTGCGCATGCATACCCCTGTCTGTCTGTGTCCATCCCCCTGCTTCGTGTCCACCTCCTCCCCCTGGTCTTCCTGGGCATGTCTCTCTGCCCTCTCAAATGCTTTCCACTGAAACCTTCACCCTTGCAAGTTTATTCTGTGACATGCCCCCCCACATCCTCTACCCTGCTAGCTCGTGCTCCCAGAGCCTCCCTCCACCTCTGCTCCACCCATCCATAGTTTGCTTCCCCCCGTCACCCCTCTGCTTCTGGACCCCTGGGGTGCTGCCTGCAGCCACCACCCAAACTCTGACTTCTCCATCCACACACTTCCCTGCACCCCACTCCCATCCCGCTTTCCTCCCTGCCGTGGTTTGGATTTGTGCTGGAAACGGTATTGGTGATGCAGGGACGTGTTGGGTATTGCCCAGCGGTGCTTGCACAGAGCCAAGGACTGTTCTGCTCCTGACCCTGCCCCACCAGCGAGCAGGCTGAGGGGGCACAGAGAGCTGGGAGGGGACACAGCTGGGACAGCTGACCCCAACTGACTAAAGGGATGTCCCGGACCATGTGACATCACGTTCAGTAATCAAACTAGGGGGCAGATTGGCAGGGGGGCTGCTGCCTGAGGACTGGCTGGGCATCAGTGGGTAGGTGGTGAACAGTTGTTCTCCTTTGTATCGCTCGTCTTTCAGGCCAAGAAAGACCAAGATCGTGTGACAGTATGAATGAGGAAAACGTAACTTAGGTACTCTGCTGGGCTGCGTACTTTGCTTGCACTCAATTGCAGGTGCAAGATGGCAGGATTTTCCACAAGTAGAAGTAATTGCTTTTTAAAACTTAATGTTGATAGAGTTAATAAGCTGCTTTGACTACTTACTGCTTAATGAATATTATGGATGAACCTTTGGCTTCCAAGTATGTTGAAACTTAATTTTCTCGACTACAGTAGGGAAGAACAGCTTAACTTAAGTAAGGGGAAGAAGAGAGAATTAGGTTGGTAAAAAAGGATAGCAACAAGGAGATATTCTTGTTACATAAGCATTATGTTATAGTTAGTTGGGATTTATTTTAACATTAATTTATGATACATTTATGTTATTTCCATTTTTAAATGTTTTCTGGCCTATGCAAATAGCTAATATACATCCAAAATTAAAATTTACATTTCAATTTTCATTGGAAAAACCTCTTGAATGCCTAGTGATTAGGCCATAAAAGGAACTCATTAGCATTGGAATATGCAGTGTTTGTCCTGCTCCCTCCCTGATAATTACTATACTTTTTAAGGTGTTCATGTGTTAAATGAGTGGCTGATATTTCTTATTCCTACAGTTGTGGAGAATTCTGTACTTTAGGACAGAAACAAATTTAATCTGATCTACTGGCTTCTGCTTTGCAAATGCTTTCACTTGATCGATGGCTTTTTTCTTCAATGTCTAGTTCTGCAATATCTGGCAAATCTCACATTTTTTTCACACTCCACAATTCAGCTTTATTTCAAATGGCATGTGTTATTTAACCGCTGATCTAGAATTTTATTTAAATGCATGGGTTTTATTTAAATGTGGTTCTGAGCTTCTCAGTGAAACATTCTGGTATCTTTGTACAAGATACATTTCAAAGAAGACATGGCTAAAAAAGGTCTTCAGCAGCAGCTGAACTGATCAGACAAAACTGCACCTCAGTTTAATGACTCCAAACAAAAGATTTGGAATCATTTCACAGGTAAATCATAGTTTCTAAGTTTGCAACTTTAGCACTGGCATGCTGGGTAAGTACAGGTATTAAGAGTTGGCAAAACCAACAAGGTTTATGGCACTATGCATGCAACAAAGGCGACAGCTTTTCCATTAAAAATTTGAAGAATGAATAGTGCTGCAGCACTTGGCTGTTCATGCACTGAGTCTGTTGAGTGTAGCAGGGCCCTTCTTTCCTGTCTATGTTTATTAAAGCAAGAAGTAATCCAGGTAATTTTTGTTTTCATCGCTGTCCTGATTAGAGCAATAACAACGTTCCACCTAAAGCCCCATTCAGGCCTAGAACCACCTGAACTCTGAGTAGGTATTATGAAGAATGTTGAAAAGTTAGGTTTAAGGGACTTGTGGTTAACTTTTGGTATTATTTCCTGCTTTCTGTATGGATGTCTATATAGCAATAAAAGCATTTATTCCGTAAGCTACATGTTCCTGAGGAAGACTGAATCTGCATCTCACAGTTTTAGAAGTTCTTAACCACGAGGTTACGAGAATACTCCCCATAAGCTGCTGTTCACAGTAGTTGTAGACAGTCAGCTCTGCAAAGACTTCTCTAGGACTTGACAGGGAACAGGAGAAGGAAAACCATGATGTCACTAATTAATTAGGGCATTGGAGCAAACAAAGGGAGTTGGTTTTTTTCAAGCTGAATAAAGCCACCATCTCAGGAAAAGGTTGTATTCTTAGTAAATGAACATGTCTGAATTAGATGGAATTAATTTCCTGTTACTTTCAGAAGCTACACACTTTTTCAGTCATTGTGGAAAAAATGTATATATTGGACAAATTGGAACAAATTTTTTTCTTTCTTGCTACAGGTTAGGCACGTTTGCATGGTGAGGCAAGACATGGGATAGGCACTTAAAACTAGATAGACTGGACTCCACCACCCTCCTACATAGTGTTTGGCAATGATCAAAGCACCTACTGCTTTGCAAAGCTTTGTGGCTTTATTAGTCCTAAGCAGCAGCAGCCAGGAACTGCAGTGCTAGATGAACACGGGCATTGCCCTGGATCGTGACAGAATGTGGTGGGCAGTGTCAGAGGGCAAAACTGCTTTCGTACACACTCAACTGCCAGGCCTGCGAGTCAGCATGCAGCTGCTCCTCTGGGGTAGTAGTTTGTACCCTTTGAGCATCTCATCGCTGATCAGTCCTGTTTCCTGCTAGATTCATTCTACAGTATTTAACAGTCATGAGTCTGCAATTTCAAATAGCTAATGCAGTCTAGCCTAATTTAAAATAAACTGGTTTGAGTTTTGCTTACTTTTTATTAATAAACAAGCAATGAGTCCTGGTCCATGTGCATTTTCTAAGAAGATAGAAATACATTCTAAGTCTGTAAATTCTTTATATCATTTTTTTTTCCTCACAAGGCTAAAAGTCGGGAACGAAGTCATTGCTGTAAAGGTGATTAAATTAATTTGTATGAGTTTCAGTGTTATTTTCTTGGAATAGGCTGACACGGTATGTGTATTTTAAAATGGAAAAGCAGTAAAACTTTTCATGGTTTCATTGTCTGAAAAGTGAAATTTAATTTAAGTTTGTGCACAGTCTAATCTGACCCTGTATGGTATTAAATGCTTGTTAAGTGCCCTGCCCCTGCATTTGGAGCTGAAATGCTTCACTAAATAAACCTGACCTTCAATCCTTGTGAAGTCAGTGGGTTTCAATCAGACCTCTGGTGAATGAAGGTAATAAACCAGTAAATGAAGAAGCCACATTTTCATAGTAGAAAGGCCACTTGAGAAAAGGGCCACTTTAGCGATGTTTTATATTTCGTGATAGTTAGACTTTACAGCATTCCTTCACAAGTATTAAGCTAAAGATTTTGGAAGTCTGATAGATATCTATGCAGAACTTTAAACAAACTGTTTCTTCCACTTGTCACCTAGCCATTGCTACTGTATGCCCCCTTGTTGACTGCAGCAAAATTATTTTCTTGTAGTGTATTTTGTACATTTGCCCAAAGGTTTGCCCTCTCCTCAGTTCTATGCTACAGCTCCTTCATTACTCAACAAGGAATACTAAAGAGAAATTACCTGCAAGACAAAAAGCAAAGTTTAGCTTGTTTTTGCTGCTACAGTTTACTTCCAGAGCTTTATCTGATGCTGAAGCTGTAGAGTGCTAGTTTCAGAGTCCTACCTATATCTAGAGATAGTTTGTATGACAACTCTGAATACATTTTGTCATCATCTAACAGCTGTCCACACACAAGTATGTTGAACTTGGTTAGCGGCCATTATACCTGTATCACCTTTCTGTGGCCCTGTGTAAAAAAAAAAAACCAAACGAAAATCAAACCCCTGTGGCTGAACCTCTATTGTAGTGTCCCTGATAAAAAAAAAATAAAATCAATTGCTGATCTACACTATTTTAATAATAGGAACATTTTATAAACTGTGTCTAATGCTAAATCATTGATGCACTGTGTCAGACAGTTGTTATCATTACAGCTTTCATTGGAATTTTTGCCTCAAAAAAACCCAAAACATCACCAAATAAATCAACTCAGTTACTTGGGTGTGTTCTGACCTCTTTACTGCTCTGTAGTCATACCTGTTTTTTGAGGACTGACTGTGGTTTACTCTGCTTGGACTAGAATTGCATCCAAACTAACTTCAGTAACTACACTTTGTAATTGTGAAGCAGGACTAGATTTGAAGTAACATTCTTATGATCAAAGATTCTAAGAAGCTTTTGTAGTAATTGGAGAATAACAACTATATAAAACGTGTTTGCTTCTCATATTTAAATTAAGCATAAAGATAAAATGCATGAGAGGCTTATTAAATGAACATACAGATACTGCATCTGATAAGATCAAAGCGATTGAGTGGGATTTTAATTTAGGCATTTGACTGACTTTGTCTGAAAAAAAAATGTTTTTGAAGTAATACTGGCCTTGTTCCATAATATCTGAGAGGTTCACTCAGTTGTGGATTATTCCACTGGGCTATTCCCTCCACTGCTGATATATTATTATTTATATAGTATCCTGAAAATACTATACATGTAAAATTCACAGGCAGAGTTCCAGGCCTGAAGGCCTTCAGTTGAAATGGGCAATATAGGATGGGTGGTACAATAAATTGCAGTTCTTTCCTTGAACTGTAAGCAATGTCTTTCAGCTCTACAATTACACCCTTCATCCACTTTGAACTGAAGAAGCATTCAGTACAGTTCTCGCCCTGTGGCAACACAACTCAGACTGACTATAGTGGCCAAGTGAAGGGACTGCTGTCTATGGGTTTCACCATCGTTAACAAAATAGGCTGCTTTTAAAAAATCGGTATTCCTGGAAGTCACTTGCATGAAAATTGTCCTTATGGTTTTAAAAAAGGAGAGATGGAAATAAAACTTGAGCCAAAATCCTCTGAAAATATTCCATTTGTATCAAAAAGGCTTTGATTTGAGTGTTGGAGTAGGCATGCCGTTGTTTACTACAGAAATAAGTAGCCTTGGGAAGAAAACTAAAGAATAATAACTCTAAGCGTCTTGCTTCATTACTTTGACAAAATAAGCCTGTACCTGCCAATTGTGAAGGTAGAACAAAAATCCCAAATACTTCAGGCTGCTTCATAGAGGTTTGCACTGACAAGTGCATCTTAAATAACAGCAGGATACACAGCCTGCCCTGAGCTCTAACACAAAGAGCAACTATGTGAACATCTCAGGAAAAGCCAAGGGTATGACAGAAAGGGAAAAAAAAAATAAATCAGAGATTATCTATGGTCCACAGTTAACTTGTTTGGTTCTTCTGTCATAATGAATCTTTCTCCTGCAAGGGGACTGAAGCTTTCTGAGGAGTGGAATGAACTTCCCCAAGAATCAAAGACTCATATACTTCAACTTTTCTCACTTCATCCTCAAGATATATCTCTTTGGTGTTCTTTAATGTAAACACAAGACATCTTATTAAATGCTTTGTTAAAGCAAATACCATCCTGTTATCTTTCTGTCCTCCTGCTAAGAGGCAGTACGGAATAACAAACACCACTGGAACAAGTATCTCTATAGTAGATTTAGCCTAGTCCCACCTGAATCAAACTGCTTTGGGAAAAATTCCATGAGCAGGACTTTCTTGGTCTCCATCCTTCAGACTCTTCCCCATATTCGCTTCTGTGTGAGAAAATAATGTTGGTATATTTTTTGATTCTGTCCCTGATTTGGCTTAAAATATATGCCATTATATGTAATTGAAGGGAAATATAATTATTTCTGCTTAAAATAATTACTGCTTAAAATACCATTAAAATAACAAGTCTGCTTTTATTTCTCTTGTTTCAAGCAATTATGTAGTTTGCTTCTACCATCTTCGTGTATGAATTGAGGCAGTCCTAAAAGTGATATATAATATGCTGGCTGCAAAATGAGGCACTGTAAAAGCAGCCTCTTTATATTCCATTACCAATAATTCTGCTTTGCTGTACTTCATCTTTTCTTCTATGCCTCTTCTGAGGGAATGTGCCCAAAGTTATCTCACAGACCTCTATGTTGGCTGTCTCAGCTCTAATTTTAAAATTTATTTTTTCAGGGGCTGGAGTGGTTCCTTACCTTGGATGACCTGTTCCCTTCACTTAGTAGTTTTTGCCCATGTGGTAAGAAGGTTCTCACTTCCTTGAAGAAGCCCACTCCTTATATACTGGGGTGACATAAAAAAAAAACCCTGGCATTTATGTTTTCCTTGTCTTAAAATGTCAGGCTATGTGAGATCAGCAGTTCAGCAGCAGCTTCATATACTGGGCCTTCCCCCAAGCAGGGGTGAGACCCTTCAAGAGAAAGGTAGGTGATATCTTTCACAGTCCTCCAATTTTCATCTGTCTGTATAAGTCACGGTACTCAATTACCTGTTCACATCTAGATGTGATTTTGGAGTACATGGGACAAAGGCACGTGAATGCAGGAGAGCGAAGCCTGCTGTACCAGTGCCGAGAACTGTTGATCTTGCACTTTCTTTGACCACTGCTTTTACTAACAAATTATGATTAAGAGGCAGGAAAGAAGAGTAATCCTGCCAGTATGAGCTTTGGTTCCCTCTGCAGATTTCCTGCTGAGCAGGCAGAGTTGTTTTGGAAGACAGAAAGGGAATGTGTTTCACTGTTCTTCAGCGTGACAATTAGACTTCTTCAGATAAGCTTTTATTTCTTGCCTAAAATAGTATATCTACCCCAGAGAAACTGCAAAAGGTCACTGTGGGTCAAATTTACTTCACTATGTAGGTCAAAGTTAATTTGAAACAATGTATTTTATCGTTTCTATTCCAGATAGGAAAAACACTGGTTCAAAACAAACCTATTATATCTGATTTTATTAAGTCAGCTCTATGACTGCTCAGGGAAAAAAAATCCAGGTTGCAACTTTAAATGTTCCCTTAAACATTCTTCCTGAGCACACCAAAAGGCAATTTTCTTGAAAAAGCCAGAGTGTCTCTCTGATTGCATAGGACACAGAAACTTGAATGTTAGAGAAAAAAGTTTCAGAAAAGCAGATACCTAACTCTAGTATGTAATGTAGATCAGAATTTGACATTAAAGACCATTTCCTAAAGACATTGCAGTCATTCTGCCCATCACAATGTCCCTTAGTTATGCAAATGACCTAGCAGAGCATCGATAATCTGCCTGTGCCAGTGCAGGTCTTTCCACTACGGCTAAGTATACATTTTTGTGAAATTACCTTGCTGCCCCTAAGGCACTAGGTACCCTCAGAGTCATTTTAACAATCTCTGAGAATGAAAAAAAAAGTTGGGTTTTTTTGTTTGGTTTTTTTTTTAATGTACTTCTGGGACCTGGAATGATTAATCCATCCATTCATGAAAAGCGTCAAAAAGGTACTTCGAATGGCTTTATAATAAACGTTCTGTAAGTCATTTTGTAAGCTGATGACAAATACATACCAGCAACATTTGTTCTAGTAAAAGTTTTCATCAGTTCACCATTTTTCTGTCTCAGATCCTGTATGTTGCTGTGCTACAGTCAGACCTTCTGCTACTGCAAGGCTTTTCCTGACTGGAAATCATAGCAGGACATATTCTTTATGGATGCAAGCCCAAGGAAAAAATAGTGTTATTTTTAACATTTTCTCTCTAGTAGTCACCATTCATAACTTAAAACATATACCGTGAAAAGACTGAGAAAACCATTGATTGATTTAAATCTGCTTTAATTTTTCACCAAAGGCAAAACCTCCACGCACTGGTGCTTAATCATACTTTACATCATGTACAAGCATGCAGTTTTCCATACAAATTCCATAAGGTGTTTAATCTGCTATTGCAAAAATACTTATTTGCATGCAATCACACCCTGCTGTGGTTTTAAATGTTTTCTGAAAATACATTTTGAGCCTATTATCTTAACCTCACTGCCTTTCTACCCACATATAGACTAGCAGACATGCAAACCCTTTAATTTTTATTCAGGCCTGACTGTAATTAAGTTGAAGTGCATTTGTTCTTTAAAACTATAGGACTCAGCTTATTCCATAAGTATTGTCGGGGAGTATGCTGTTGTTAAGTTGCTGAGCTGTAGCACGGGCTGCAGCTTACAAATAAAAGTCGTTATTACAAGAGAAAACAGTGATGGGCAGTTTTGTGTATTTTGTGGTCTGAATTGTTTGTTCATGCCATGCATGCCAGCTGCTGAACAGAAGCCACCTGTCACAAACAGCACTATCTTATCTTTCAAAAATCTTAAGCCAAATACCAAGAAGTATTGACCTGAGAGAAATCAGGGTGAAGAACGTATCTTTACTGGCTTTCTTGTTGGAGACAGGTTTGATCCAGAGAATATGCACTTACGCAATCACTTTGCATGACACGGCAGCACAGACTATGCTAGGTATACTCTTCCTCATCATTCAGTGCCTGACAAACTAATTACAAACTTGTTTAAGGAAGACGTTGGAAGTAAATACCAAAATCTGTAAGCATGGACAACAGTATCACTAACTGACTCATGCTATAGCTGCAACCTGACAAACAACTCCTCTTTATAATGTATTATATTTGTATTTATAATATAAAAAGATGTATTTTAATGACTACTGTCAAGCCACTGGACTGAAAGCACCATAGCTGACTCTTGCTTTCTTTATGGCAAATCCAAAGTGTCTTGTCCTCACTATGTTCTTGTACTGAGTTTTAATATATATTAGTTAAGCCAGACCAAATATACTCCAATTTTGTCAATGAATATACCATATGAAATAATATATAGTTAGGGCACAAGCACATGGTAAGCACCTATCTTAAGAGGTCAGAATCATATAGGTTGCAGTGAGTGCCAGGAGGCCATCTAGGATTACTTACTGCTCAAAGTGGGGCCAGTTAGAGCAGATTGCTCAGGACCATGTCTAGTCAAGCTTTGAGTATCTCACAGGAAAGAAGTCACACAATCTCTCTGGGCAATTTGTTCCGATATTTGACCACCTTCATGATATAAATAAATAAATCTTTCTCTGTATGTAAGCAGAATTCCCCATGTTTCAACACGTGTTCATTCCCTTTCAGCCTATCACTGTGTATCCCTGAGGAGGATCTGGCTTGGTCTTCCATGCAGATGACAGCAGTAAGATCTTCCCTTAGCCACTTCCTTAAGGCTGAAGAATATCAGTTTTCTCAGTCTTCTACAATACACCATTCTTCCAGTCCTCTGATCATCTTGGTGTCTCTGTCCTGTACTAGATGCAAAATGTCCATACTGTATCAGACAACACAGGTATGCCTAACTTGCTTCTGAACTTAATGACCAGGACTAAACAGTCAAGAAGAGAGTGTAAAGAATAGGTCAGGTACAGCACAATCCTTTTTGACAGATATTGGTGTTTTTCAGTAAATCACAGGTTAGGGAAAACCTGAACCAAAGGCCACTGCATTCCATTCCATTTACTAGCTGCTAAGCAACCCTTTTGAGTTTAGTCCCTGTTTGAAAGTAATGATAGCTTTAGCTTTCATATTTTTGGAAGCAGTGAGCTCCATACTTTAGTTCTGCAGTATCTGAAAAAAAGGACTACCTTTTTTGCTTTAAACCCGCTGTCCACTATTTCCCATGTGCCCACTTATTGGAAATAGTGAATGAGAGCTCCCTACCCACTAAGAACTCCTTCTTCAGCAGTAACAACATTATGTAGAACTTACCACCAGGCACACGTAATTGAGATCAGTTTTGCCCGTACACATTACTTTGCAGTTATTGAGACTGAATTTTAACTTCTAATTTAACACCCAGCCTGCTTAGAAGAAAGAGATCCTTTTGAAACTCCTTGTTGTCAGCTTCTTACTGCACTACTGTAGAGGATTTTGCATCAGCAGCAAGCTGTGCTGCTTCCTTACTCACCCTCTTTCTAAACCATTTCTGAGTATGCTAACTAGTGCAGGTCCCAGCATGAATCCCTGTAGGAGTCCAATCGTTAACTCTCCCACAGTGTAAAAAATGACTATTTATTGCTACCCCATTAATCCTTCTCTTTCAGCTAGTTACTAATTTACAATACAGGCTTCCTTCCTAACCTATGACAGCTAATGTTCTGTAGCACCATGGGTGAGGGACTGTGCCAAAAGTTCTTTTGAAATCACTACAATGAATGTATCACTTTGGATTATCAAGTTTGTTTATTTCATCAAAGAACTTCATAATTATGACAAAGCTTCTCTACCTACAAAACCCCATGTTGATTTTTCCATAGTCTGACATATTTGTCTGTATGCTGAAGCCTCACCCCAGCTTTCTGTCACTGATTTGCCTGTGTGACCTGAGATGAGTCTAGGTCACTACACCAGGAAGAGGACTCAGATGCTGAAAATGAACACTTATGATCCTTAAATCCAAAACGACTGTCTTCAAAAATCTCATCCAGCTGCTTTCCAGCTATGGAGGTGCTTGCATTCCATAAATTCTTATTTCAGTGAGGTTCTCAAAACATCTCTGACTGCTTTAGCATATACTTCCCAGCAAGCTAATTCTGCTCCTAAAAGTCCAGTCCAGACAGTCCCAACTAACTGATTTCAGTGGCTAGGATTAAGGAAGCTGTAATAAGTACATGATGGTTATAGTACACCCCAAGTGAAGGAAAATATTGATTTATATGTTCACAGAGGGAGAATGAAACCAATCCCAGGTTCCCCCCAAACTGAGTTTAGGGGTTTCTAACCACTGAACAATAGGAAAAGGACAGGATGATTTTTCCTATCCCTTAAATATTCATGTCCTGTATAAAGGGCATCAAATATGGAAGAGTTAACTGAAGTGAACTCCAAGTAGAGCAAGCATCTCCTTCCAACTCAGTTAGTTTTGAGGATGTTGAGAGACACACTTCTAAGTTCTGCAGCTGTACTCTCCTGCTGCCTGCTCTGTCTCTGCATTCAAATGCCTCCCATGTAGCTGTGTTGGCAAAATGGACTCTGTCAGTGTCCTGGTTATGAACTTGCAGTGTGGAACAACTTAACATTTCTGAACTAGCACTGCAGTGGCTGAGGCCAAGGCACATACTCCACCTGGCAATTTTCCAGTAGCAGTTGTAATACCTGCTTGTGGGACACAACAGACACCAGGCCAGCATCTTATAAAATTCTTTAGCACTAAGCCCCACTCACTGTGACTTGAGTCGCACAAATGTCATTGGCCTTTCATATGGACAAGTTTAGACAGCTTCTTGTTCAGAGTGGAACCCATGTGATCCTGTTCTTCCACTTGCTTCCACCACCTACCATACAGGAAACCTGGACAGAGAACTAGTTGTGATTGATTTCACCCACCAGCAATGTTCTTCAATGTTAACTGACACAAATCTGAGGAGCACAGTACCAAGTCCCTCTGCAGACCCCATCTACACTCCATTGTAAGTAAAACAAAACTGTAATTCTTCTCTTGTAAAGGAAACAGAGATATAATTCCAGTCATGCTAATAAAGTATTAACTAACACAAATGCCCTAAGAATACCTAAGTGGTTATTCACTGAATTAATAAATAAATAAGGCAGAGGGCACTTGCTGCATGAAGAGATTTAAAATAACCAGCTGTTTCCTCCTTAGAGAAACATCTATTCTGTGTCCTGAATAAATAAGGGGCAAAATAGAAAAATGGTGTATGATAGGCTAATTAATTCTATCATACTTTGTGTCTACAAGGGAGTCAGAATTACAGTTGCACAAGCTGCCTGCATTTTAAGAGTGTGACATTGTGACAATGCTCTTTGAACACTGTTTTGTACAGAGTACATAGTCAAGTGTGCACAGTTCTGAGGCCCTGAAACTCTGAAATACAAAGGGGTGAAGTGAGGACATAGCAGCAATCTTCACTTGGTACTTCCTTGCTTTTGTCAGCTGAAGTTAGATCTTGAATGTTATTGCAACACACTGTAGCTTTTTTTTTGCATTTAATTAGATTTACATCCCACTTGGTTATCCCTAGTTGGAAACAGACATATGTACATTCTACAGTCAACACACTGATGCTTCTCCTGGGAAGCAGCCAGTGAGAAGTTACATGAACCACAGTTCCTATAGCCTTTGTTAGGGGAATGAAAACAGTTCAGTTTGGTTAAGCAGAACATTAATTTTTGAGCAGAACTGAACTAATACATATACTTGGGAGGTCCAAAAGGCACTTCACTTGCAATGATGTTCTCCAGGCTTTCAGTATTAAAACGGTAACGGACCAAATATCCAGTAGTTCAAGGAGTAAAGTAGATAGTATCTCAGACAGCAACCTCAGCCTAAAATGAGGTCACAGAAGAATAAGCTTAAAATCATGTTTTTGCAGCTCAAATTATCTTTAGAAGTCTACCGACCAGCTCTCAGAGCTGCAAGTATCCTGTCCTTCACAGTACAATACTGAGAGCTCACAGATCCTTTAACCATTCCAGTGATATATTTGTTCAAGAATAGAACAATTTATACAACTGAGGAAAAACAAATTATAATACAAACAGCCACCTGAGGAATTTCAGAATGACCAGGTCTGCTTCACTTTCCTCTGGATACCACAGGAATAAGAGCAGAAGGACTGTCATATTCCAGAAGTCATTTCAGGAAAAGTTTCACTATGTAAATTAAAACACCCAGCTGCAAGACACCTTTATTTACTATTGGATGTGAACTTTTTTTTTTTTTTCCACTTTTAACTGAAATTACGGCAATTTAACTAACAAGCACAATACTCACTGAAGTAGTGGTTTACATTATTGGCTTAAGCATATACTTCCTTCTGAAAAAAGAAAAGACTATTAACTTTACTGGGGAGGTGTCATTTCTTAAAACAGATTAGGCCATAAGTGGCTGCTATGTAGCCTTCACTGTATGCAAGGGCTTTGTCTGATTGTAAAAACAAAAACTTCTTCATTTGACATACGAAAGATCATTCTACTTGGTGTGCCATACATGATGGGAGGCAGAACGTGATGTGACTGGTGTTACTCTGTTTCAGCCAGCACACCCAAGTCCAACTCTCTCTCTCTGTAAATCTGATTTCCAGCTCCTGAAATGTTGTTATAGACTGAATGTGTGTTTGTTGTTTTTTTTTCTTAAGTAACTTCTTGTTACAGTGTCAAATGGATTTTGGAGAGGCAGGGTCAGAATAAAATTACACCCTAGGTAGCCTCCCACAGCAGAGAACGTGAGCGAGCATTTGTACCACATTTCAACAAAGAACATGCTTTCACTCCTGAGTCATAAACCCTCAAAGACAGTGTTTATAATACAGCCCTCACCTATAGCTGGCATAGGTGGTGCCCATAGCACTATCAAAGGCCTTCTTTATTACAAAACAAAATGACTGCGAAGTTCTATGCTTTGTCATGTGGCTGTTGGTATGGTTTTATTTTTAAGAGAAACTATTTACTCTCCTATGTTTACTTCAAGAGTAGAATTTATAGTTGAGACATTAAAGATCTGAATCAGTATACGTCTCCAAAAATACATCCAGGCTTCATGCTGGGGTATTCATGTCTTATACTGATCAGAAAAGACTTCCCTGACAAGAAGGCAAACTATACATGAAATGGGATATATTCCAAAGTTCTTGGGAAGAAGAAATGTAACTCCTTTTTATCCTTAAGAAGTTTGTCGCCATGAATGTCTGAACAACATACAAAAGGAAACAGCAGAAACAACATTGCAGAGTTTGGCATTCTATTCCCCAAGAGTCCCCTCTTTGTCAGGCCCAGGCATTAAGAAAGAATACAAGACAAGTAAGGGCACCCTTTCTTAATCAGATAAATCTGCTGGTAAAATGTTGCATGTGACTGGACTGCTCTCTTGCTTACAGAATCAAATGCTGCCTAAATCAACAGAGGTCACAGGAAAAAGCACTTGACTGGTAGAGTTCAAATTTCATGATAAAACTCACCACAGAATGTTGGTACCATCTTGTAATAATCCCAAAAATGGAATAAGAAGGGTCTATGAACTGATGATGAAATACATAAGGACAGTGAAATGAGAACTTCTGGAAATACAAGCTACAGTATATCTGGTGCAGTTCAATTTTATTCCCTCTTCAAAGACTAAGAATCTTTCCAAAATAGTTATATGATCTTCTAATTTTTAAATAAGAAGGAGATGTTAACCTGAAAATATTCATTTGGGGGAAAGTTTTATTATTAATAAAGGAGTTAATTCTAAATAGTACTAAAATTTAACACCTTTAAAATGAACACGTAATTGGGTAAACCAGTTACAAATCAGAGAACAGATCATTCAGTCAGAGGAAATGCATGATTACTCTTGTTGCCTCAGTAGCCACTGTATAAGCCCACATAAAAATACCCAAGCAAACAAATTGAAATGTCTATCTACTAAAATAATTATTTTACAAATTTTATCTATGGGCTAACCACTTATGGAAAAGCTATAAATGTGACAGCAGCATCTAATTTTTAAAAAGAGAGAATATGAGCTATAGTGAAACAACAGGGGAGGTCTCTGGCTTCAAAGTTGATCTAAGGAAAGTTCAGGAAGATCTACCAGAACTGAAGATGCCATCAAAGGACTTAAAGCAATGTAAGTTCATAATTTGCAGAGGTCTATGAGCAGCTATGCAATCTTCAAAAGACTAGTGATTGACAGAGCGTCTGGACAGAGCTGCAATAATCTCACTTTGGAAAAATACCTACAAAAAATGATTGTTGATAAGACCAGCAACCAATATATCTTGTATCCAAAACATTTATGAAGTGAGAAATAAAAGGAACAACAATGTGACCAGTTAGAAATCCTCAGCTGGAATGAGACACAGCAAGGTCTTGAGAAGCCAGAAAACCACCTGGAAAAAGAAAGATATATAACAGCCACAGAGTACAGCAAAGTTTCAGTGTCTAAATATAGAATTGGTCCGTCAGTAATTCTGGGTGAGCTGGGTAAGATGACACTCAGGTAAATGGTGAAGATGACCAGTTTCACGGGTGAACAAATACAGCATTTCACCTTTGGAGAAGACACTCGATTGTGGAAGAGATGCTATGCTATCCAAATTTAATACAAGTCCTGACATATATTAAATTACAGTTTAAATGCAGCCATTCACAGGAACTGGTGAAAGCATGGTGAAAGCTAAACGGATGTCCTGGTTTGGGTGAGAACAGTACTAATTCTGTTCAGTGATTTTACTTTTCAGCTCAGTTCTTCTAACTAACTGCACTGTCTGAAGTTAGCAGCATGTTTGCACAGGCAGTGTCTACTTCTAGCAGTGAGAACACCCCATGGTTAGAGTTGGTACCAAGGACTGGTGTGTGCATTAACGTCACTGCTGGATCTTGGGTACTACGTTGGGGGTGCAGAAAGTAAAAGGCCATGCCTATGGGGCAGGGCAGCCAGGACAGGTGAGCCCAAACTGACCAACAAGGGATTCTATCCCATATACACCATATTTAGTACAAAGCTGAGGGATCGTGAGGGTCCTGCTGTGCTTTGCTCGGTTCAGGACGTCTTCTGGCTTCATCCTCACTTCTTGATGATCAGGTCAACTGCCCTTCTGCAAGCACTGCTGGCATTTGAGAGCTGGGAGATACCCCTTTCCCTTGCTGCAGGAAAGAACAATGCAGGATGCCCCATCTGAACAGTAGTGAACTGTAGTGATCCTGAGCAGGAGGCACAGAGTCACTGATCCCCAGATGAGTCAGCCTGAGTAGCTGTAGGTCCACGCTGTGCTGCACTTGGCCTTCTGGTCTGTGCTGCACCTACGCCTTGGCCACAGGATAAACTTGCCCAGTTTACCATACCAGAACACTCTGTAAGGCAGCTCTTACTCCAGTGATTACACCACCACGTCTTTATCTTATGAAGCTACATGCTGTCCTGCAAACTTGCTTTTGATCAACAACAGAAATTATTAACAACATTTTCTTCTAAGAAACTCCTGTAAGAATGCTGAAGACCATCATGCCAGCAAAGCCTCTCCGTGGATGGGGTTCTGCACATTATCACGTGGTCTGTCCTATGCTGCACAAAATGGGATTGCAGCAGCAGAAAGGATGTAGGATGATCTATTCTCCCCTTCCTTCTTGTTAGTTCCAGCATGTGATATTTTTATCAATACCTCACAGAGTCTGAGTGCCTTTCTTACTGGGATCATAGCAAACACTTGTACCGGTGCCTTACACATGACTGACAGAGACCATCTGCTAACCTGTTTAAGTGAAAGTCACAGCAGTGTTTTTCACTTTAACACAATATTTCACGTCTGACTCGGCACTGAACATCTCCTGATGCTCTGGGTCCTGTTTTTGCAGTCTCCAACACATGGAGGCTGAAAGAAGAGTATAAAAATTGCACATTGATTCCTAGGAGAAATTCTTGATTCTCATGTACTTTTCTATTGCTCCTAGCAGGCTCACTTACAAGGTATGCTGCAGGGCACACACTCACCCTTTGGGAGACTCTAGAAAAGTGAACTTGCTGATTTGAAAGTGGGCTGAAAGAGACTTTAATCCAGCTTGAATTCATTTAAGTAATCACCACTAAAAAAAAAAATTAAAAAAATCCCAGCAGGATTCTTGATCCTTTGCACTTTTCAGCAGCTTCAGGAGCTAAGAGAAAAATTTACAGCTGAGGAATGTTACCAAAAGCTGCCTTCACACTCCAAATGCTGTCCAGAATCTGAACCAAGATATTTGGGATGTTTGCTACAATTGGTTTTAAGAAATCAAACAAAGCACAGTAGAATATTGACTAGCATAAAAAACTATTTTAAGATCAAGTGACAGGGTTTGTTTTTATAAGTAATAATAAAAAAAAAAAATAACGGATAGTTTTCTTAATGAAAACTAAAACCTATTATTTTTGTAGGACTGTTCAATGACTCTCCTGGATCGGACAGTTCTGTACAAAGGAGAAGTTTAATGTACTTGTGTGAGCTTAATTTTATCCTGTGCCAGTTTAATAGGTCTTCCAGAATCACAGAAGGAAACTGGAATTTATAAGACACATGACAGCTAGAGAGAGCTCTTCCCACTGGCCTTAAGACTCTTAAACCCAGACATGAACAAAGGGTCTATCAGTCTGCAGGGCTCCCTTCACTGGCAGCAGAAAGAGAGAAGCTCTGTTACGGAGCACTTCTGCCTCAAGTGTCCATGTCTGGTCTGTAAACACTTAAAGTGATGAAAGATTAATATTGTCCAGTATCAATGCCCATGCTTGGAAGGAATCTGTCTCCCTCTCTCCCATTTATCAACATTTTCTAACGTCCTGCAAATACGTTTTTAAACAAAGCCAATGTGGAAGCTAATTCTGGCTTCCTTCCAAAGTCTTCAAAAGAGTAGAAAAGTTAGCTGCCTCAGTTTCCCCAGATGCAGTTTATTTTTATTTTAGCAGAAATAACTAATGAAGAATGCTACTCTACATTTGATATTTTGCATCACAGGCAGATGAAAGGTTTTAAGGTTTCACACTGTGACTTGAGAAAGAAAGTAAGAATACTCCAGCCTTTCAGGTTTTCTCTGAGGATAAGAGTTTGGAAGTCTGAACCCAAGAGTCTATTCCTAAGTTTGTAACCAAGTTATTCCCAATTAGGAACACATCATATCTATCTATCTATCTATCTATCTATCTATATATATATATATCCATGCAACTTCTGCTCACATTTTTATAACTTCACAAGATCTCACTGTCAGTTATTGCTGTTAGAGGATAACGTTACTCAGTCAAGTATTCATTTAATAAATTAACTTTGATGCCTGCAAGCACCAGGATGTTTTAATATTATAGATGAAAACACAGTTTAGTGCAAGCATATACTGTGATAGAGCATACAAGGCAATAAACTCATTTGGAGAAAAATAGATTGCATATCTTTTGAGAAGAAACAGCATTTGTGTACGGTCTCAGACACACACGTACAGAAGTAGGAAATAAAGTTGCAAATCTACCTTAACATTGTTAATTTACTGATGTTTGCATATCAGCTGGATGTTCTTCTTCAATCAAAGCCAGAAGGCTCCAGTACTGTTCTGTTTAGATCTTTCATGTCCATCAGAGAAGTAACTTCTAGACTCTGATGTCATTAAATTTTCTGCTCTGCTCTGCCTTGCCTCCTGGAATGTATACACTTCTGAAAAATCTAATGGAGACAGTGTTCTGAGTACTTCTCTATGCTTGTATTAAGCATACTTTTTTTATAGAGCAAGTTTCTATCAACAGATCTTTACTTACACAACCCAAGATCCTCTCCATCACTTCTGCATCAGCTCTCCTTTTCACAAAAAATTCCAACTTTCCTAAATATTTTCCACTTAATTTTGCCTCAATCACTACAATGGAGGGAATGAAGCCATTTGTTCTGGTTCCATTGAACACACAGGGACCAAGGGATGTTTTGCCTTAGAGCTATGACTAAATGAGGCGAACAGAGAATAAAAACAAAAGCAAAACCCCAAACCACATAACCTCGCTCTGCTGGCACCTGCACTGATCACTTGCTGCACTAAGAAAAGCAGAGCTTTTAATGGGAAGTGGGTACAAAAGAAATTACTTGTTATCACTGCAATCCCAAACCAGAGTACCCTCAACTCTCCTTAGGCACAAAATGAAGACCGGCACTACAAAGTTAGTGGCATCCTCTTCTGCGTTATCCAAGGACTATCTGTCAGCTAGTTTCAGCTAAGTTCCTCATGTAAAAGTCACAGCCATCCCCATTTAATCCGTTCATTGTCTGCCTGATGCACCTCCAAAGAGATTCACAGAAACATCACAATACAACAGGTCAAAGATGCAAGAGAAGTCTCTCTCCATTTCACAACGAAGTATGCAGTACTTAAAAAGGATTTACTTCAGGGTGAAGGAAAGCCAGACAAAAGATTTCAGTGGAAGCAAGAAGAAACATTCCCATTTTTGACAAAAGCAGTTAGCAAGAGATCAAGGTACTTTATTAAAATCCATGCAAGTCTTCTAAAGAGCACAAAACACTGCCTTTCAAATTTATAAACAAATCCAGAGTCTGATTTAACCCTTGAACAACAAAATGATAATGCTCTGGATTAAAATAAAAGTAAAAATTGCATAGAATCCAATCCAAAGGTCTAGACACAGGGCAGGGGACTGGAACTTAACCTTTGGAAGGGAAGAAATTTGAGGCTCCCAATCACTGGACTCCAAACTTTTATGAGTGCACATCCTCTCAGTGAAAACTTTGTGAGCACACCCCCTCAACATAAGGATATTTACTCACAAGTTACATACGTGTACTACTGCACTAATGTAGAATGTACATTACAAAACATACGTAATCAAAATAGGATGAGATAAAGATGAAAAATTGGGTTACAATTTTTTTTCTGGTTTATTAATGGTACAAAATGTATTTTCTTCACCCACCCCAATGGATAGTTTTGCATTGCACCCCATTTTGGAGACTGCTGCAGATGGCCTTTTCTCCTCCATCCTACTCCCAAAGGCATTGTCTTACTTAGCCCAGTGAGGAACAGCATTTACCTTGAGCTAATGCAAAGAAAAACTATTATGATGGCAGTGAGCTCTGGCACCCAGGATTTGAAGAAAAGTGGAGGAGAGCCGAGACTCTCAGCTCATTTTGTTAGGGGTTACACTTCATAACTGTGTTGGGTTTGTCTGGCAGGGTTTTGGTAGTGGGGGGAGGGGGCTACTTACGTGGCTCCTTTAAGAAGCTTCAAGAAGCTCCATCAGCTCCAAGCCTCTGGCCAAGGCTGACCCAATCAGGGCCTCTGCAAGAACATATTTAAGAGGGGAAAAACCTGTGGGTTCTTTTGTTTTTGAGAGGTCTTTATTTTGGGGAGAGGAGTGGGACCTGAGAGAGACAACCATGTGGACACAGAGGTCAGTGAGGAAGGAATGAAAAATGGCCTTTATAAACTACAGAGATTGCCAGCAGTCAGTAAGATGATGTTTGCTGAAGTCCAAAGCATCACCATCTTTATATTAATTCATCCACACCAGCACTTTATTTTTGATACTGCCCACAGAAGACCACTGTGAGCCTTATAAAGGCACCTTTGGCTTGGCAAGAATATGTATGAAAACAGTATGTCATATCACACTTCAGACACTGCAATATTGAGGCACTTACAAGGACCTACACAGGCAAGATCAAAGTGAGTGCCTATGCTTGAGACTATACCACTAGGGACATTCTGGAACAAGATAACTTCTGAGAAAGATATCAATTCCAAGATTTAACTGCTATCATCGGAAAAGGAAAAGCAGATCACAAGATGTATTAGAGGATTTTGCATTGCAGCTCAGAGCAGTTCCTACACAGACTCATCACAAGTTGAGGAATCAAAAGTTTCAACACTGAGAAATTCTCTAGCACACCTGTAAGCAAACACTGTCCTTGTCTTAAAGAAAGTGACTACAAAGCCTTCAAAAAAACCCCAACAAAACCCCACTAAACCCAACCCAACCAACCAACCCAGCAAAATGCATATTGGAAAATTCTGCCACCCAAATTCTGCCATGGGCAGTGATCTGAGAAGACAAAAAAACCAACTACAGAAATTAATTCTCAGGCACAGAGTTTTCACAACTGATTTCCCCATCTTGAAGCGTTCAAAAAGATTACAGGGTCTTAATACTCCTTTCCAAACTGATCATAAACAAACATAAGGACATTAATTGCCAATCTCTCACCTCTCACAGTGAGTTTCAAATAGAAGGCCCGCCGTGCTGTTTACTTGCTTTTGCTTTCCCTCTCCTTAAGCACCCACTCATGCTTGGGACCACAAATGCTTCTATTGGAGCAAGCAGAACTGGCACAAGTCCGAGGTGAATTGCATTCTTGCTGTTAGAAATGCCTCGTGCACAGATTTAACTTGGGGTTTTTTACCAGATTTGATGTGAGCTAATAAATTAAAATTCAAATAAAAAGGGGTTAAGAAAAACAAGCTTTTTATACCTTTCTTTCAGAGGCAGAAGAGCAGCAGCACAACAATGAAATTGAATTTGTGATATAACTCCTCACCTGTGCTCTGAAGAGGAAGAAGCAAGATATAAAAGAGTCATTTTTGCCCAAGATAAAGTCTTTTTAAAACCAAGAGAAGAGAGAAAGACATAAGAACCTCAAAAATTTGTAGACTTCTAGTTGAATATGAACTATAAAGATGAAATTTTGGAACAGTACTGAAAATCAGCAGAGACTCATTGGTATTTCTGAGGCATCAATCTTATTCCTGTGAGATACAGAGGCTCAGAGCTGCACGGAATTGGAGACCTGCAAAAAATACTTGGTAAGAAAAATTCCCCTTCTAAAGCTGTCTGTCTAACCAGACAAATCAAGCAAGTGTGAAGAAAAGGTGTTATACATCTCCCATTTTGAAGATGAAGAACCTAAGTAGTAAGACATAAAGCCACATCAATATGTCTTGGAAGGGGGAATCTCTGGAGCTCATGCCCAGTACATCAACCTGGAACTTTCTGCTGTGGTACCTAAATGACAGCCACCCAAGGAATGCTTAGGAGGATCCAAAAGCTGCATCCTGATGCAGTCTTGGGTCAAGCTCCAGCTTAGCCACATCACCTTCGCTTCCATGTCCCTGCATTAGACTGTAGCCACTGCAGTACTGACAACACACAAGGTGGGAAATCCTTAACATTCAAATTCCCAAATGTATACTACAGATTCAGATGACAATTAGGATTACCTTTTGGAAACAAATATTAAACTGCTGAGGAGCACAGCAGCTTTCTTTGCTTGAAAGCATCAAGATCCTGTCTGCTTTACAAGCTGCTGCTTTTGTGGGTTATTAACTTTCAGCTCCAGGCAGATCAAGATGAAACAACAAAGCATTTACCAGTGCCAGGACCCTTGGCTGAGAGGAAGGACTACATGCAGGACTGAGGAACTCGGTCCTCAGCAAAAACATTCCAGTCTGGACAGCCAGTGTTCAGTTATCACACAGAAATGGGTGTGTGACAGTTAGCAGCTTGACTGTGTGTTGTGCACACAAAGATCTTGAGTTAAATACTTTTAAAATCCCCAAAAGGATCAAGCCAAACACAGAACCAGCCCAAAGTTTTAGCTGATATAACATCACATACAGTATGTGAGGAATCCTCTCCTTACATCAGCTTCTCTGACATTTAAGATTTTCCATCAGCATTTTTATACACAACTACAAATCAGCCAATGTAATTCTGACTGTTATTGACTTCTCATGTGAAAAAAAAAAAATGGGTATTAATTGTTTTTAAAATTGATGTAGTCTTTTCCAAACAATAACCATATACTCCTGGGCTCTTTTTCACAAAGCAAGGAGAACCACTGCGACTACCCCCTCTCCATTTCAGCTTGAGTGAAGCAATCACAAATCACCCAGTGCTTTGTCTTTTATGGTCAAGTCACATCCTTGTTCTCCACTCGCAGAAACATCCTACACCTGCTTCTTTTTAGGCTTGAGGGTACACGAGCAAACTCCTTTTTGATCCGTTTCACCAGCTCAGTGCAATTATCACGGAACTGAAAAAGCAGGTCTGTGTTCTCTCAAGTCCAGGGAGTTACATTCACAAGTTGCTAATCTCCTCTTTGCAACTTAAAACTACAGTATTCAAGTCTTCCCCTAATCAGACATTAATGTACTCAAGTCATGCAGTGAAATGGCTAATGACATCTACCTATTTGTCAACATGATTGTTTACAGAAGCAGAGTAATTTAACCCTTCTTCTCAGCCTGAACTCAGTAAGCTGGATCACACTGTTTTGGACTAACAGCAAAGGCAATCCAAAAAAATACAGCCTGCCTTAGCTGTTCCTGTAAGTACAACCAAAGAACTTGCATTAGCCACAGTTAGGTCCACAGGAACAAGCAGGAGATTAAGAATAAAACTGTTAAACAGGCCAGGAGAAAAGAAAAATTGACTGCAAAGAGGAAAAAATTATTCCATGATGCAATTTTAGAGTGGCATTATCAGAGCGATCTTGTATTACTGAACTTTCTCCTGTTGTGCCAAAGCAGCTGCCTATTTCCTTCCGACACCCAGATTGCCTTTAATCATTGCAGACAGGATGCTGTGCTCTGACGAAATGCCTTTCCTGGCCATCCCTGGTGGAGGGAATTAAAAGCCTCGCCAATCCTTTTGAAATGCAAATCTTCACCAAGTAGGTTTCATGCCTCTTGCTATTGTTACCTCTCCCCGAAGAGCACGTGTTTGTGAACAGCAGACTGTTTACTTACCTTCTAAAATGAATATTGTCTTGCACTTGCAATCCCCTCATCTCTCCATTTTCATTTTCCTCTTTACTCCCCCCCAAATCTCACATTTTTCAAGCAGGAAAGCTTGTTACCTCTAGATGGCAAAAAAAGCTTGATCCTCCAGCAGCAAAATCATTAATTCTCTTAACTGCATAGCCAATGTGGCTCAACGTAATTTCTTTCTTCAAATATTAGCTATTTCTGTTACCTGTTGAGACCTTAACAGAACAAACATTCAATCCAAATGCTTCTCTTCTTATTATGAACAGAAAATTTCTTCTTCTGCCCCTTTTTGGAGAGCACAGGCAGAGGAATAGCATCTTAATCAATAAGGAGGAATGCAAGACCTACCAGTATCTGAAGGGGGCCTACAAGAAGGCTGGGGAGGGACTTTGCATAAAGGCCTGTAGTGACAGGATGAGGGGTAATGCTTTGAAACTGGAAGAGGGTGCATTTAGGTCAGGAATAAGAAGGTAATTCTTCACTCTGAGGGTGGTGAGACACTGGAACAGGTTGCCCAGGGAAGTTGTAGATGCTCCATCACTGGATGTGTTCAAATCCAGGTTG